>JACJUY010004125.1:6546-20814 GCA_014220935.1 Platorchestia sp. MABIK | reverse complement strand
GGAGCTGCCTTTAGCTGAGCTGTTTGGAGCTGCCTGGAGCTAAGCTGTTTGGAGCTGTTTGGAGCTGAGCTGCTTGGAGCTGCCTGGAGCTGAGCTGTTTGGAGCTGCCTGGAGCTGAGCTGTTTGGAGCTGTCTGGAGCTGAGCTGTTTGGAGCTGCCTGGAGTTGAGCTGTTTGGAACTGCCTGGAGCTCCCAGGAGCTGAGCTGAAGCTAGTCAGTGTCGAGACCTGAAAGAGCGAAATGAAGTGCAGAACGGCGAAGAGAGAGAGAGAGAAATAATAAAAAGAGAAAGGAAGGAAACAGAGAGAATATTGAAGCAAAGAGAGAGAAAGAAAACAAGAGAAGATGGAGAAACTGAGCAAATGAGGAGAGGAGGAGAGAGTCACGAAGAGATGAAAGAGAGGGAGAAGGAGAGAGCAGTTCGAGCATTGAGCAATGATCTTCTCCCACTCTCTTTTCCCCTCCCTCTCCCCTCTCCTCCCCTGCTCCTCTCTCCCTCAAAATACTCCTCACAGTCGCCTCCTGCACACGCCCTCTTAAGCGCCGATTTTCCTATTTTCTTCCCAATCGTTTGAAGGGTTTTATATTCCAAGCACGTTGTGCTTCAATACCACACTGCAGCGTACCTTGACTCCTCGTCAACAGGTGTAGCCCTGGGACATGACTATAAACAACTCACATAGTCGCAAGTTCATCCTCGTACGTGGGCTTGGGTGCGCTACGTCCTGCGGTACGGAGTGCTGTGCGGTTGTTACCTGTATGCTAATACTGAGCTACGTGATGTATGACGTAGCGTAGTTACACTAACATTACCTGTACTCGTTCTGAGCTACGTGATGTATGACGTAGCGTAGTTACACTTACATCACCTATACTCGTACTGAGCTACGTGATGTAGAACTTAGCGTAGCCAAGTCAGCCAAGAAATACGCAGCCAACCGTGCTGCTACGACGACGTGGGCGGCTTGTGTCGGTAGATCAAGAAGAAAGTTAAGAAGGAAGTAGTAGGTACTGAAGCACAGGACTAGTGTGTTAACCAATAAAATATGGCCGATGGGGAAACAAAAATTTGTTATATTCTATTTAGAACGAACGCCTCCATAACCATAAGCTTGGCACCTCCCATTTCTCTCTTGGGTGCGTTAATTCCTATAGAGACGATAGTTGTCTTCCCCTGAAGGGCTGATGAACAGCACAGTTCTAAATAGTGTTCGATGCCGTTCTCGTCAGTAATTTCAGATGATGCACTTCTGACATATCAGTAAAATGTCAGAATGTCAGGAATGCATTCGTCGTATTTATAATCTCCTACGGGTAAAAAATGAAAAACTAAAACACAAATAAACTTGCGTGTAAAAGTGCAAAGTATGATGATGATGAGAACAGTTGATGCAATTGTCCACTTAAAAAAGCTTCTGTGAGCGCCCGCTGTGACCAAAATCCAGTTTCTGCAATCAGCCACGAGCGTCCCTTACGGTGTGGTAAGGCAATATATCTGTAATGTCATTTTTATTTTACCCGTCAGCTGGTCATTACGTAGCAAGCAATGCTACTGGTTTCTTCATAATTGCGCTCCACTCAATATAATCCGCTAAAATTTGTTATCAAAAAATGTGTAAGAAGCAGAGGCTGTCGAAAAATCTCTGCGCGAATCTTCACGGGGCGTGATGCAATTCTCCAGATCATGAGAGGTTTGTACTTGCTTAATGTGCGACTTTATTGCGGCTCTCTGATCAGGCGGCTCTGCTTATTGTGGCTCTGTGCACAGGCGGCTCTGCTTATTGCGGTTCTGTGATCAGGCGACTCTGCTTATTGTGGCTTTGTGATCAGGCGACTCTGCTTATTGTGGCTCTGTGATCAGGCGACTCTGCTTGTTGCGGTTCTGTGATCTGGCGACTCTGCTTATTGCGGCTCTGTGATCAGGCGACTCTGCTTATTGCGGCTCTGTGATCTGGCGACTCTGCTTATTGCGGTTCTGTGATCTGGCGACTCTGCTTATTGCGGTTCTGTGATCTGGCGACTCTGCTTATTACGGTTCTGTGATCAGGCGACTCTGCTTATTGTGGCTCTGTGATCAGGCGACTCTGCTTGTTGCGGTTCTGTGATCTGGCGACTCTGCTTATTGCGGCTCTGTGATCAGGCGACTCTGCTTATTGCGGCTCTGTGATCAGCTATTTTTGGGAATGATTTCACGTGCACAAACCTGAGGGTATCTGAACGAAAGAAAAAACATTCATTCTGTCGATTGAGAAAGATTCACGAAGGAAGTGTATCCATAGAGTCACTACAGCGTAATAATTAAGCAGTGAGCAACATGAGACGGTAATGAACACTTAGAAAATGAAGTGAAAAGCCAGGCAGGATATTCTGAAGAGCAGCTCTTAAATTAGAAGACATTCTTGAAGAGCGAGATAAAAGGCAAGCAGAAGCAAATAATGTGCGGCACATAATTTAATGGTGCAGAAAGTTGGTAGTATGTTTAACAAACGCAATGCAATTGCTCTGTAAGACTGTTCTAAGGATCTCTTAGAAAATCGAAAATGAGAAATTAACCGTGCGTCGACTCTCAATTGAAACTGAACCTTTTTAAAATGAATACTCAGTTACTATATACCGGCAGGAAAAATATCATTGAACACAGCATAGAGGAGGAGTTATATAACTTTGATAGATGTATGGTGTTTACACAACAATTTCGAACACATTGCTCCAGGGGCTTAGTGATCTCAACACGCGCATTAGCTCTCGCGGAAATACAGTATATGAGCAAGGGAAGCCACCTGGCAGATGGGACATGGCCCTGCAGAGGAAGCGTCGCCTGGTTCCTCGAGAAGCGGCGGCCAGCGCCGGCCTGCGCTGCAGCAGCGCACCCACACCGCCTCCAGAGATCGCGTTACGCTCGCCTCCCGCTACTGCATCCTTTCTTCTTGATGCTCAATTCTGGCGCCCTCCGCGTTTGTTGGCATGCTTCCGAGGAGAAATTATGGGGAAAGTAATAATGTTAACGACATCGTGTTTTGCTCATGCTTACATGAAACAATATAATGAGTAAAATTCTAAGGCTCACGGTACTTCTAAAGTGTGTCGTACTTAATTTCGCCGTAGTGATCGAGATGTGTTTCTTTGGAATACCTAACTTATCGTGATTTTTCAAAAGTGATTTTTCAAAAGTCAATGAGTTTTTATGCTAGAACAAATTCAAATACCGTTTTGAAATCCTTGTAACATTTGACACAAACTAGAGGATCCGAATTTTCAATTTTCCTTTTAGTTTTCATTTGATATAAGATTTTCGATCACTAGCCAAATTATACCAAATTTTTTGTTTTGAACTGTGATAAAAAAATTAACGTACAAATTGGGAAATCGGGAAGCTTTAGTTTGTTAGAAATGTTCGAAGGATTTCAAAACTGTCTTTGTTTTTTCTTAGCATGAAACTCATTGACTTCTATTCTTTTCTAGGTTGAAAATGATATTTATACGTAAAAAGCACAAAAAAAAATTTTGTGGTAACATGTAATATAATGAACATTTTGTCCTAACCTAACCTAACCTACCCGGGTAGGTTAGGTTAGAATATATTATGTTAGAATTGGTAAGGTAATGTTGACCGAATTTTTTCAAACGTCCACCAAGCTGAATGACGACATTGATTAAATTAGGTTAAGATATGTTAGGTTAGGATAGGTTAAAATATGTTTGATTAGGATAGATTAGGTTATGTTGACTGAATTTTATCATGGGTCCACATTTTTTATGTTTGACATATTATCATGAACGGTTCGGTTTGGACAGGATAGGTTAGAATATGTTGTGATGGGTTAGGTTAGAAAAGGTTTTGTTGGAATTGGTTAGGCAATGATGACCGAATCCACCCAGCGTAACAATGGCACTATCCGTGGAATTTACACGGGTCCTGCTAGTCTCCAAATAATATGCATGCAAAATTTCAAATCGTCACTGTGAATTGCAAATTACATGTACAAATGATATATAAATAAAATGTACATTTTTCTTGTGAACTGTGATAATACAAATGCAATGTACAAGTTGGAAAATCGGGATCTTTTAGTTTGTTAGAAATGTTTCTTGGATTCCAAAACTGTCTTTGTTTTTTGTAGCATAAAAACTCACTGACTTCTATTCTTTTTATGTTGAAAATGAGGTTTTTACATAAAAAGCAACAAAAATATTTTGTAGTGAAGTGTAATATAATAGACATTCTTTTACTTGAATGCTGTATTCATGTTGTAATATCATCTACAAAAAATATGCATGCACAATTTCATATCAACACTGTAAATTGCATGTTATACATGTAAAAATTATCCAAAAAATATATTTTTTTCATTTCTTGACGAATGGTTAATTTTTATTTGTGGACTGATTCTTCTTAAATAAGCCGTTATTTCTAATTTTTCTAAAGAAGCACGTTTTGTTCGTGTCATTTTTTTCGATTTTGGCCTAAGTTTCTCGGAATGTGTGAACTATTTGTTTTTTATGTCATTTTATCTGATATTTCAAATTTTAAAGTCAATGAGTTTTCATGCTACAGTAAAATCAAAGACAGTTGTGGAATACTTCAAACACTGCTAACAAACTGAAAGAGCCAAATTTTTAATTTTTCTTTGTTTTTACATGGGGTCAAAATTCAAGATTTTTGGTTCCCTTACACCCCTCTTGGGGGTGTCTAGTGCCCGTAGCCCCATAAAATAAAATTTAGGGCACAATGGCCCACCACCTAAGGATTCTTTTCAACAAAAAAACAAAAATGGCCAATTGGGCCCGAAAATCCCTGAGTAGTCAGTCCCCTCTTAACCTAAACATGCCCTAACTCACCCAAAACGTTAACCTTCACCATAGTTTCAATCTTGATGTTAGCGTTGTTTTCCTCTCACTCAAACATCAATAAGCCAGTTTTCATGTTTAAATAAACTCAAACCAGCTTTCCAATCTTGGCCTAACCATACCTATCTGACCTGACCTTAAATCAACCACAAAAATAAACAACGATGAAGGTATGAATAGTGCACAATATTTGAGCCTTTGCTTCACATTTTATAGCAATGCACCCGCCATTGGCTTACATGCAAGTGATTTGTCAAAACAAATGTGACCTATAAACTCGTAAGTGGTGATTGATGGCGATAATACAGCAGTAGAAAAAGTTACCCTCCAACTTTCTTTTCCAGCTATATACAAAAAAATTTACTATTATTAAAAAAAAGTCGGAGACAAAGTATTCTACTTCTTCATGATTGAATGATAATATTTTTATTCTAAGATATGGTAGCATTTCATCTCATATTAATGAATATTTTGTGATCTTGGAACAGCAGTTCATCACACCAGAGTTCATCACACCACACCGGACACGGGCAGGCCGGATGAGGGTGTCAGGTGAGCGGTCGTTAGCGAGGTGTTGTGTTGCGCTGGAGCCTCGCCTCTCCCTCACCTGGGCACGCTGCTCAGACCTGGTGTGGTCGCCTGCTGCTGCTCACCTTGTGGCTCACCTTAATGTGGTCGCCTACTGCTGCTCACCTTGTGGCTCACCTTAATGTGGTCGCCTACTGCTGCTCACCTTGTGGCTCACCTTAATGTGGTCGCCTACTGCTGCTCACCTTGTGGCTCACCTTAATTAATGTGGTCGCCTACTGCTGCTCACCTTGTGGCTCACCTTAATGTGGTCGCCTACTGCTGCTCACCTTGTGGCTCACCTTAATTAATGTGGTCGCCTACTGCTGCTCACCTTGTGGCTCACCTTAATGTGGTCGCCTACTGCTGCTCACCTTGTGGCTCACCGTAATACCACTGGTTGCTCAATCAATCTGAGACTTTTTAGGTCCACTGCGAAAGTCGCAAATGTTTTGTCCCTGTGCATGGTCGAGCATTATTTTTTTTTTCAACTCAGGATTTTTGTAAAAGCGAACAGGAGTGCCGGTGATATCATACGAACAGACGACAGGGCTTGCTTTTCATTTGCTGGTGTATGAGGGTATTGTACGATCAGTGGAGGACACTTATTAAATTTGAGGACTTAATTTTCTTAACAGAATTTCCAAATGTATTGAGACTCTAAACTCATTTCCCAAATGTAATTAAATACTCTAGTGAATACAATATTTTTAAATTCTCTACTTTTATTTTTGAAAATGGAGATGCGCGAAAACTGAGCGTTTTTATGGTACATTATGATCGAAATCATACTGAAAATTTGCTTCACAATCACTTGAACGAAATTGAGTTTTCTACTGCGGTGCTAACTGCTAACAATTTTTTGCTAACAACTTTAATTTTCGAAGCATTTGTTGCGATTTGGCAGCTCAAGGGACGCATGGAAAAAAGAAGGGAAAATAGCGAAGAAAAATTCTCTTACGAGTTTTACTATAATATAAATGGAAAACAAACATTCGAATTACGTAACAACTTACCTCAACTTTTTACATAATTGCAGTGGCGTTAAAAGCCCTGTCAAACACTGCATACTCGTATGCGTACCGGCCTGATTGAAACATTTTCCTTTGAATATTTCAGTGGCCTGTTCTTCAAAATTACCTTTTATCTATGTAAAAAATAATAGGTGAGGATAAGAATACCCATAAGCTTGGAACTTATACAATTACGCACTTAACTGTTTTGTTAAAGTTATCAATATAAACAGTTCGGCAGTTTTGTCACTCAGTTTATGTAGTGTTTCTGTTCAACAGCAGAATAAAATATAGTCTAGACATCAACGGAAGACGGCAAGCCGTTTCCATGCGACATTGGACGATTCCCAGTACCAACGATTCTACAAGTTTGGCACAAAACGTGTATTCAAGACCCGAACTATTAATGAATGCAAAATCGATGCGTTTCAATGAATTCGAAAATTTTGCATTACAATACACACTGTTAAATGTAGTTAAAAATTGAATTGTTCATAAATGTGCATTTTTAAATCCGCATTAATTGATATAGTTTCTGTTACTTGTATAGTTTTCCAAATTTTCACTCGGCAGGGTCAGTAGAACTGTTCGTTATTTTCAATTCAACGCCCGAATTTATTCAGAATTTGAGGAGTTCAAATGAAAGAACAGCCTTTGTTCATAGGCACAAGGAAGAGCATTCTGCTAGGGAAGTATTACTTCAAAATTAAAATTCAATAAAATGTTTAATTGGACAACACTGAAAGCGATTCAAAGCGATTTGAGAAATGACAATCTCTCCTATACAGTCAGATGTTCAGCTGTCATCAAGGCCTTTTCGATGCTCGGGCGACCCAAACGATCTCTTGCAATATTCGTTCTTTATGGTGGGCCTGCGTCTCTGTAGAAAGCCCGCACGCCATCCTCTACGAGCACCTGGAGACATTCTTTACTCATACGAGAAAACAGATGCTAACTCAGAGGCGGTGAAGGAAAGACTATAGCAAAAAGGCAAAATTTTTCTCGGCCTCATTTATGCTTTCACGCTAATGAACAATGAATGGGCTCAGGATCGGAAAAAATTTGACATCCAGGAAGATTTCGACAGCCAGAACGATCGAAACTAAACTCGAAGTGTTGATATGAAGACCAAGTTTGTTCTTGGAAGCCAAGTTTCATGGCAGTGTGAGCGGCTGCATCAGCAATCTGAGAGGGGCTGCGTTTTTAGTGCGCCCGTGGTCATGCTCAATTGAACAATTCCAGTAGAAATATTCTTCAGGCATCGTATATGGTGTGATTATCTGGACTAAGAGGAATCTTCAAACCAAATAGAGGCATTTCCATAGAAACCTCTTTTTCAAAGATCAGAAAATTATTCATCCTCGTTTCTTCCTAGTAAAGAACTGCCGTGTCCTTAGGTTTGAATGCCATGAACAATTTCATCAGGTCTGTGTTGGGAACTAAAGATTCTGTGTCACCTTACCAAAGTTTGGAGACTCTCAAGGAAAGACTGTTAACGCTTTAGTTCATCATGCATTAGATGTCTTCGTCGTTTGTATTATAATACACAAAACTAGTTAAAAGGAAGCTATCGGGACCAAAGAATAGATGTTGGCGCGGAAGCAAACAGCCTGCGCACAATGGAAAAAAGCGAAAGCGTTTTTTGTGTGTTCCGTAAAGCAGTTATACCAACAAATTTCTGCAATTTCAAAGTTCCTAAAACGTTATAATTTCTAACAAAATTTACCCTTGAAAATGACGTACGAAGCAAAAATTTATTTAAATATGTCACTAAGTGTTAGGACATCACCAAGATATATCGACTAGTGCCTTTGTAATTTCATAGGAGGGAAAAAAACTTCCCTAGAATGAACTGAGCTCGCGTATCACAGATACTTGCGAAGCATACTTCCGTCACGAACTTCAAATTTTCGTTAGCTTGTAATTAGCTCGAAACTTCAAAGCTTGAAATTAGCTCAAAGCTTGTTTAGATCAGCTCGAAAATTTCAAAGCGTGTTTTGTAAGCTCACAAATTCAAAGCTTGTAATTACCTCAAAGCTTGTCAGCTTGAAATTAGCTCAAAGCTTTCGTTATCTCAGCTCGAAATTCCGCTACGTAGCCGCAGCCACCTGAAACTCTGAAGAAAATTGGAAGTTATCGCAGCGAACAGAAGAACTGTTGAAAAACCCTCGCCTTAATAAATGATCAGTCAGCAACTGACTTCTCTTTTATCCCTGAAGATTGGGAAGATTCCTATGGAACATCAAGCCCAAGAAAATACTGCCTCTTTGAGATCAACTGACGGCCCTCAGGAATCCCTAAGACAGGGATGTTATAAAAAAGGCGACGCCCGAACAGGACTCGCCAAAATAACTATCAATTGGCACCCGAACAAGAACTCGCCTACAAAATAACTATCAATTGGCACCCGAACAAGGACTCGCCTACAAAATATTTATCACTAAGTATCAAAAATATATTGTTTCTTCAAACAACAATGTTAAGGAATAATTTATGCCATTTATGATGAAAAGAGCTTTTGGACACCTTCTGAAACATGTTACATACCATTTCAATAAATTCTGACACTGACCTTTAATTACCTCACGTCAGATGCATGGCAAATTCAATAAAAATATTCATGCATTTTATTTCTTGTCTAATTTGTTTACTAATGAGGTTTTTAAAGATTCGCTGCCTAATGGCAGTTTCGTCCCTATTCTGATGTCGATGAGACTCTGATTTCAGGGACGGTCTACTAACGGGGGTTGTAAAAATGACAATATGAGTAAAAAATTCGACGGTGAAAAATTGAATAAATCATGAAATTAAACCAAGGCTAAATGATACAAAATGTGAGGTTATCAGGATATTTTAGGGTTAGCGTTACACTAAAAGGCTATTTAGCAACACCCCACGATAACGAAGCCAAGAAAGTCATCAAACGATGTGAATGATCGTATTTTTTCTGCGCGCACTGCTAAGGTAAGAATTATCCGTATATTCTCTATTTTCCACATCAGACTATTTAAAAGAATTTAAATATCCATTTAAGCAATGTAGGTTACATTGTGAATAAAAGGAAGATGACTGGAACCACGAAATATTTTCCAAGATCTGATGCTCTGTTAAGAATTTCCGCGCGCCTCTTTCCGGTACATTGTTGGTTTGAACTTTTCAGGAAGCCTACAGCTGATCGGGGGCAGAGGAGGATGCAACGTCGGTGATTTTTTAAAATTCTTATTAAAGGACTAAAATTTACCGATTTAACATTGGGGCATTAAGCTCTGACTTTTTCCGTACATTGAACTGATCAATAAAGATGACCTAAAAGTTAAGAAGAAACGTTGCACAACGTCTGTGCATTGCCGCAGCTTCTCTTCTGTGATCTGCGTTACTTTCTTTTACCCGTGCTACTATTTTTTGTTTGAATGAATGAATTTGTTTCATATTTATTCTGCTATGGTAATCATTCAGACGCCCAATATTACCTCTCTCTCTCTAGCCCCTCGACTACCTGGCCCTGTCGAGCCCCTCAACTACCTGGCCCTGTCGAGCCCCTCAACTACCTGACTCTGTCGAGCCCCTCAACTACTTGGGTCTGTCGGGCCCCTCAACTACCTGGCTCTGTCGAGCCCCTCAACTACTTGGCTCTGTCGGGCCCCTCAACTACCTGGCTCTGTCGAGCCCCTCAACTACCTGGCTCTGTCGAGCCCCTGTCGAGTTTTGAGTCTCTTCAGACACCTATTTAAATTGTATGGTCCTTCTCTTCCATAGGTACCAATGATTAATGAGAGCTACCTATTAATGAGATTAATGAGTTACTTTGACAGCTACCTACAGGTTATTCCCATGAATTTCAGAATGAAATGAAATTTCTGATACCGACTTACAAATTTTTTGTGTTGTGGTCTCCAATGATTTCATGATTCTCATTCAGTTTTTTCAACTTTTTTACAGTTCCCGGAGAGCACCAGTTGAACCCTTTTGGCTAACTCCAGAAAAAAACAGCGGGAACCCCTCCTGATTTCTTTCCAACGGAATCAAAGTTAAGTTCCAGCCTCGACAAGTTTATAAATAAAACTTCGAGGCTCTTTGTCAGTAGTCTCAGTTTCTTTAAAAAATGAACACCTTTGAAGAAATGAAAGCGTGAGTTTTTACAGCTCCCTGAACGAAAAGGGTCCGCGAAAACTGTTACATATGGATAAGACTCATCCGTTTGCAACAAAAGATGAGCATCAAAAAGATTTTGTAGTTCTGCTGGAAAATTCGTGTAAGAAATCATTTATAGTAATGAACTTCAGAGGTAAGAATTCGAATCAAGATCTCCTCTCTAGACCTTCTGAGTTAAAAACACCGTTTGAAATCCGGATTACAGTTTGAAAAAAACAAATTTGAAGCACAGTGAGACTTCTTAAACAAATTTGTGGTCTGGTGAAAGCAAGGTAGAACTTTATGGTCGTAATTATGTCACTCATGTTTAGAAAAAGATGGAAAACTTGCACCCAGAAGAACTTCCTCACAACTGTGGAACATGCGGACGAAAGTATAATGGTATGAGGACACTTGGCATATAACAA
Organism: Platorchestia sp. MABIK; assembly: GCA_014220935.1. Lineage (NCBI taxonomy): Eukaryota > Metazoa > Arthropoda > Malacostraca > Amphipoda > Talitridae > Platorchestia > Platorchestia sp. MABIK. The sequence continues at coordinate 9,827 of JACJUY010004125.1, read as the reverse complement.
TCCAGGACATCTGTAAATAATTAATCTGGAAGATATAATGGTATGAGGATACTTTCCATTCAACAATCGAGGACGTTTGGAAATAATTGAAAGAACCATTTGCACAAAAATTTATAACATAGTGTTTTAAGACCTGCTGTAAAAATGTATTTTAAATATGAATGGCTGTTTCAACAGGCCAATGATCCTAAGCAAACTGCCAATACTTCGTGGATCGTCTCGGATCAACAATATCAAAGTACTGAGATAGCTTGTATATCACTCGATTGAAATCAGGAGGAAAATTTATGAAAAAGAGAAGAAAGTAAAATCTGATCCGGACGATCAATCAATCGAAGGGGTTTTCTTTAGAAAATAAGGATACAATATTCTGCTTAAATCTTGCCAAAAATAAGTACGTATACAACCTTATAAGAATCGCTGAAGAGTTGTAATAACAAACGGTGAGGCTGCCACTAGTTATTAAAACAGATTTATTTCGAGTGACCGAATACTTTTCTTTTACGTGATTTGTTGATAAATTCATTTCACGCCAAAAGCGTTCTATTTTTATTCGCAAATTATTTTTGTCGGGGTTGATCGTATACTTTGTATAGCTTTCATTGTTAAGTGTGTGTAATAAACGCCTTATGAATAATTTTTTTCGGTCCAAATACTTGTTTCACGTCACTTTAAATTTACTTTACACGTAAAGAATACAATCGGATTGTCTGGAGCCTTGAATAAAATAATGATTTGTTTGATTCAGACGAAGGTTGGCAGAATTGGCAACAGAATGAAGATTGGCACTTGATCCCAGCACCAAACCATGCAGCATGGCGGTGGCAGTGTTCTCGTGTGAGTCTGTCTGCGGTGCTAACAGCAACGAGTTTTTACGTCATATATGAGGCACAATGGACCGGTGTCAACGTGAAGATATAATGGAGACAACAATAAACTCCAATACAAGGGAAAAACGTCGGGCAAGAGCTTCATTTTTCAAACGCACGTATATTCAAGTCATCCGTGGTGCCAGGCAAAGGAATTTTCCCAGCGTCATGATGATTGTTAAGACATTTTGGGTGATAACGTTTTGGGTTGGCCACCCCAGCTTCTTGTTTTAGATTAATTTAGCCAAAGTGGACAGGGCACTAAAAGTTCGTATGAGATAGAATGGAACAAAATAAAAACAAGAAGTTCAAACAATTGAACCGAGGGGAGGGTCCAAACACAACAGTCGACCATAACCAATTTGGTCAACTGATGTCAAGACTTGTCAGACCATATTTGACATAAAAACCATATCGTCGAAATGTTGAGTGTCGATACACAAATCTATTTCCTATTTTGCATCATGGGATGGCGTTACTCGTTACGTTACGTCATTTACTTATTCAAGATTTTTTATATGTGGTTCTCTGAATATCCTTCGTGTGGATCCTTGTTTGTTCAGTCAGGCTTATGTCAGACTAATGATGAAAACACTATTTTATCATATCTTTCCGTGAAGATTGCTCTGTGAATGTTCCGTGCCATTTTTTCCCTTTTACTAAGATGCTTCCAGTCGATCTGAAAGAACTAAGGAGAGTTCCACTCATGCATATAGTAATATCACGTATTCGCTGGAACATTTTTAGGTTAAGAATTAATTTTTCTTTATAACGAAACTTCCAGTTAAGTAGTAGCATTCTCTCTGCTTCCTTTCATTAGTGCAATAAATTGTAGGAAATGCGTACGAAGTGCAGCGGAAAATACACGTTCGTGGTACAATTGAGGCCCGACATTATATCTCACATAGTCTCACAGAAGTAACATGTGCTGCAACGAATGAATTGAATAAAACTGAATTTTAGGGTAGAGGTAAATCAAGGCAATCAATTTCAAAGAAAGCTTAGCCAAAAATTTAACTGAAGTCACATTTTAGCTCAACTCCGCCATCTTTGTTGCACGCCAGTCTGCTCTCTTCCAGCCCCCCGTGTCCCCTGCTCCTTACCTCCCCCTACGCTTTCCTCCCCCCATCACCCCATCCTCTTCCTTCACCCCATGAACCACTCCACACGTTTTGACGTCACCTCCAAATAAGACGAACAAAAAAATCGTCTCTCATGTGAGATGAATCAAAATTGAAACTTGAATTGGAAATTTTGTATCCAGCACAACAAAATGCGCTGCTCAGCAAACAAGCAGGACTGTCTGAGGAAATAAGTCATCGGAGGCTCGAGTGCAGTGCGCGCGGTGCTTGGTTTGGTGCAGTTCTTGACGAGGTCACGTGACACGCTCTCCTTAGTTACTGTGCGGTAAACATCTATTATGTATTGCACAAGTGCTTGCGTACGTATCCTTCATTGATTTATTTACCACCATCTTCTAACGTTTCTCTATCATTCTCTTAACAAATATTTTGCCGTTTTTTCACCCGCTGGTTTTTAGGATCACTAGTGTGAGAACATCCCAGACTTCTTTAGGATGACTAGTGTGAGAACATCCCAGACTTCTTTAGGATGACTAGTGTGAGAACATCCCAGACTTCTTTAGGATGACTAGTGTGAGAACATCCCAGACTTCTTTAGGATCACTAGTGTGAGAACATCCCAGACTTCTTTAGGATCACTAGTGTGAGAACATCCCAGACTTCTTTAGGAACACTAGTGTGAGAACATCCCAGACTTTTGTCCATGTTTCTCATCCCAGACAAACCAGGAACATTTACCGACCAATGTTTGGGCGTCTCCTCGACACTATTTCTTCTTTACCCATCTGTGATGCTCTTCAATATTTTATTTTCTACAGTGGAGTAAAGCATTTAACCTTTATAAGCGTTAAATGTCAAGCTACAGAACTTCTTACTAAACCATTACGTTCCACTTTGTAGCAATCTTTAAAACCCAGTACTTGTTATCCAATGGTCAACTCTAACGCCCAGTTCTTGTATCCAAATATCATCCTTTAGGTACCATGCTTCTTCTCAAATGATCTCTTTTAATGTCTAGCAATTTTTTTCCTATAGTCATTCTTATGGTCCAGTACTTGTTGTCTGAAAGTCATCCCTAAGGAACACCCAGTACTTGTTACCCAAAAGTCATCCCTAAGGAACACCCAGTACTGGATACCCAAAAGTCATCCCTGAGGAACACCCAATACTGGTTACCCAAAAGTCATCCCTGAGGAACACCCAGTACTGGTTAACCAAAATTCATCCCTGAGGAACACCCAGTACTGGTTACCCAAAAGTCATCCCTGAGGAACACCCAGTACTGGTTAACCAAAAGTCATCCCTGAGGAACACCCAGTACTGGTTACCC
>JACJUY010004124.1:32226-67736 GCA_014220935.1 Platorchestia sp. MABIK | reverse complement strand
CAGCACGTCACCGTATGTAGAGACGAGTTCGATCTAAACTGCGCTACAGAAGGTGAGAATAACAATTAAAAACAGCATGCATTGCTCTGCGTATCTTTTTCTCGCAGATTTTTTTAAGTCTCTATTTGGACCAGAGGTCCCGAAATCCGTTTATGCAGTTGTAAGGTAATGTACAGGATAGCGTAAAAACAGATAAAAATGTAAAAGGCGTATAAATCGTGCTGGTTTTGATCATTATGACGTTCGGTATTTCCCTCACGCCTATTAGTTTGAAAAAAAAGCCAGGTTCATTATTGAAAAAATTAGATCCATGGATTGTTACGAAATTAGGCGCACGGACAGTTCGAAAAATTGGGCTCCACAAGTCGATTAAAAGGAAAAACAAAAAACAAATTCTGAATCCAGAAGCTATTTACACAATTGTGCTCACGTAAAACCTGTGTTCCACAGCACAGCGGCTCTACTTCGCCCTCTATTTGTTCGACTGGATGATGCACGCCTTCAACAGTGTCCCGTTGTATCAACAAATCGCTAACGCTTGTGAGAAATTGACACGCGTTGAAGACTTTCCTCTACTCGTGAGTGTACCTGCCGCTACATTTGTTTTTAAAGATTACTTTCCTTTTATGACATGCTTTCAGAATGACATGCGGCGAGTGAAACTGAAATTCATTATTCCGCTATAATTAAGGTAAAGTTTAGTAACTAAATTAGAGAAACAAAGTTGAAATTCGTCGCACCTTTATTTAGTGCTAAAAAGTATTCATGAGAGTTGACTTTGTGTCTACTGGTCAGGCCGTAGCTTTACGGAAATTTCCTCAGTGATCACCTGTGGCTCACGCATAATTACGAGTGTTAAGAGCTTCCTGTGTTTCAAATTACACTCACAACTACTTGCAGAAAGTCGACCATAAGAGCTTTGTTAAAGATTACACTGGCATAGGTGCCTACTTTCACGGTATCTAATTTTATTTTATTATTTTCTGAACTGCTGAGAAGTTAATTTATTTGGTTACTTATTTGGTTTCTCAAAAGTTTTATCGTTGTTTTCCCATTAGGCTAGGTAGCAGTAGACTTGTTAAGCTATTGTTGTACTAAATTCAAAAGCTCTTTAGGGAGCCAACTCTTTATTTTGCTCCAAACGTATCTGTCATGAGCGTTAGGTATGGCAAATGTAAAGTTACGGCGATCGTTTCAACTGTTTCCCCAGAGCAACAGTTTCCAACAAGAGCCGTCGAATTCATACAATAAGATGTTGCAATGCTAGTTTTCTAATTACTTGAATATCCATGCGCTACGATATTACGCATGTGCACTCATTTGCTCACGCAGGATGAATTTCTTTTTCTACGGATGACACGAGAGTGCTTACGCGAGGGTCTTCTGGAATACAAGGCCTTATTTTAAAGTTTTCCCAGCTACAAAGCCTCACTCGTACTCTATTTGTTCTTTTATTCATTTCTTCTCAATTTCCATACCCTCCCTAGGCTGAAGCTATCTGCACGACGGTCTTCAGCCCCTTGGTCATGGACAAATGCCACCATTTCTTCATGAACGGCGGCGTGAAGTACATCGATAGTTGCTTGAATCGGTCCTACCGGCACAAGTATAAATGTGAGTGTTGCGAATTTGTTTTGGGCGAAATTTAAAGTATTGCCGCTTCGTTTTTGGCGAAATTTTAAGTGTTGGAACAACAATTCGAAGAACATTTAAAATTTACATTGCAGTTTCAAAATACTAGTCTCAAGCTTTGAGAATCGATTTAAAAACAAGCGTCAAGATTTGATTTTTACCTCGTTCAGCATGAATAGATTCGTTTTCGCTGGTGCCTTAAATTTTGTTGTACATGTTTACTTGCTGAGCGGGCGAAAAATGTATCCCATACTTCAATTATTTTATAGAGCATTGTGAAACGACTAAAACCTGCAGGATTCGCTTCCGTGCGTTGACAGTATTTGCGAATTTCATTTCAGTAAACGCGCAACTGCAGCACTGGATGACCTACATGGTGGATCTCTTCAACCGGTACCCTGGTAAGCGTTTCTTTGCGAGTAACCATGGCACGTGCCCGAATGATTAACAGGAGTCTGGTATGAAGCCTATTAGATTTCCGTACAAGAATTTAATTTATTTGTCGTGCTCTCAGATTTTTCAACTATTGCGGTCTTCTCGTGTTGCCGCATAAGCATCATGTTGATCTCAATAATTTTTGAACTGGAAGCAAGGGTCTGAATTGAAAATTTACCATGCATGTGCGACGTAATGTTCAAAAGTTTGAAACTTATGCTGGATTGCTGCCTCAATTAAAATATTTCGTAGGAAGGCGTCATGTTGACGTCCGTGGTTATTCTGTTTCACATCTTAATTGCTATTATTTTTAAAATCCAATGTATTTGCGACGATGTTGGGCACATTCGCAAACGTCGTGCGTTCCAACGTTGCATTCTGCATTCGCTTTGCAGTAATGAAATGTGTTCTCTAAGAACCGCGTAATATTCCTCCCGAAAAAAATTCTGCCTTTAAAGTGAGTGTAATAAATTTGATTTCGATCAATAAAAAAATGCGTTGCATTATTTCGGGATACAAGTAAAGCACTTGAATTGCCCTTAATATCAGAATAAAAATCTCGTCATTTGTGCAGGTTTGGAGTTCACCTGCAACCGGTATTTGAAATACACGTCGAACTCGGGAGGTGACGTGGTAAGTGCGTGAATAATTTGACCACATGCATCATGAAATTGTGCAAGCAGTAATGACATACGCAGGGTTTTCTTTTCAGTTGATAAAAATACGGGAACTGTAAAATAACTTGATACTATTTACTTGATGTTCAGGTTTCATCAAGCTGAACCTTGCTTTAAAGTTTAAATCATCGGCTACTCTAGCATTTCACTAGTTCCTTGTAAAACGCAACCTGCTCTTTCCGCATAAGGAGAGACTTTTAATTTACCCTAACTTTCGCCCTGCCCTTTTTCTAACCTCACTCTCCGTTGTAGCCCATTTCATATAGAGAGTCGAGCTATAGTGAGAAAACGATAGTGGGTACCTAGTGAAGCATTTTCGTCTGTTCTGAACAAAGCATATGAAGTACTAAGGCTATAAAAGTATTATTACATATTGCCCTTTACGAGGAAACCACTTCAATATGTGTGGGGTTTTTTTTTACAAGCTTTTAGGTTCTTGAAGAAATTCTTTCAGCTCATCAGCCAAGACAACTGTGCGTGTGCAAAAATTGCTAATCTCCAATGAGACTAGGATTCAGAGGCAAAAATGTTGAATCTTTAATGAATTCATTTTGTTGTAAACGTTGACGCTTTAGTCAAACCTTGTCATGAAATTCAATCTTTAATTCAGTTGCCTCTCCCCAGACATCACAAGACTCGCAACAGCTTGAGATTTAGTTAGCCCAATAACGATCACATTTTTGGGGTCTTTAACGAAATATTATGCTAATTTCGCTTAAATTTTCACCTATCAAACCAAGGGAATCGGTAATCTTCATCGAAACCTTCAGATAATGATAACGATGAGAGTGATATTCTAATGTCTTTCAGAAAGGACTGTGGTCGATATCGGGTCAGGTTTGTTACCTCGGGTATTAAGTTACCTCAGCTTTTGACACACCTTCAGGATTTCTGTTTTTATGTATCTTCTTCCAGTTTATATGCTGTTTTTTTTCCTGTCCTTCCTTTATATTTTCTTCCTCATCCTTCATAACTTACTATTTCCATGTGTAATGTGGGAACATGTCGTAGTCCGTAATGAATAGTTGCTTCCCTCCGGAGGTTACAACTGTTGTATCTATGGGAATTGGCGCTCCCAAGGGGATTATGTGAGGCCCCGAGCTAAAGGTTAGGTAGGCCTTCTTTTCATTGAAATAGAATAGGTTTTTTGTTTTGTTACTGACGATCTTTTTTCGGTGCACTGCTGTCCTGTTTTTCAGCACCTACTACTTTTTTCTTCAAATTTTATATTGTTTCATGGACTTCTTTCTTCGCTTACTGTTTTTATGCACCTTGTGCGTGGATTCCGCGTTCCTTTAACTCCATACCAAATGGTGCCTTCATCCTTCCTCTTTATGAACATCTTTTTTGTGGTAAAGGGAGGCAACAAATTTATTTTGCTCAATCAATAAATAGTTGCTTCTTTTTTCAACGGTGGAAACACCTTTACACTAGAAAGTGAGCCTTGAACTAATTCGCTGAAAATTGAATTTTTGGTTTAGCTGATGCTTAGTAGTTCAATGTAGTCGGTGATAGAACTCGCCTTTCTCTGACAACAAAAACTGTGCTGAACTTACGGTTGGAATGGCGAAGTGTATTAATTCGAGGAAACGCTGAATGATTTTGTGACTAGCATTTTCATTTTATCATTACAGGCCGAGAGAAACCCTGCGCCTGTTTTGGACTTCGACGCAGTTCTGATACCCGCCTTGTCTCAACCCGACGAGTATGTTCCTGATGAACAGGGTTGGGCAAATCTCCATCTGGGTGAATTCATGGACATCGGTGAATTTCCACTCCTTCCGTCTGGATCATTTTTATTCGACGACGATGCCGAACTTCCGGAACCTTTTTCACTTGTTACTTACGATAAAATCTCTCGCCAATATAAGGAAAATAACTTCTCCTAGAAAAAAGCTATTCCAATAGTGATTTGCTCAGAAATATCTCGACAGATATAGTAATTCCAAGTACAGGAAATTTTATCCTTCGTAGACGTCATAAATGCTCTCGGATAACTTTTTAGACTTGACCTCTTGAAGTTTTTGAAACCAACGAAAATACTCTCGTGCGATGAATACTAAAAACATTAGATAGCGAATCATCATCAGTAGCAAATTATATAGAAAAAGCCATTGTAGTTAAAAAAAATTAGGCCGTCATAATTTAAGCTACATGAAACCATTCAGGGAAGGCAGGCAGAGAAAGAATGAAAAAAATTTACTGGATGGAGAAGGCAATCCCGAGGACTAGTTAACAGAGTACGAAATACATCCTGGAGGCTATTTTAATTAGAGCGGAAGAAAACACTCTTGTGACCATCGTAAGTGTTGACTAAAAGTGCAGTCTCAAAAGCAGCATTAACGCTCGGCTGCAATATTTTCACACCGAGCCTTTCTTTAATCAATTGGCGAACAGCCTAGTTTAGTTGGTTCTTTTTCGAGTATCAAGTCGGGTGACGCATTCGTCGGGTGACGCATTCGTCGGGTGAACGATCATCCTTGAAATTTTTTTTGATGTTTCAAGCGCGTCGTCGTTAGCATTAACTTGAAGTTTTAGATATTTCATAAACCTGAGTAGAGTTTTGTCAATAAATGCTTCGTCAGTTATAGTATTTCCATGTCAAAGTACTTTTTCTGTATGATTATCGGTATATATAGTGTTCTAAAACCAATCTTAAACAATCACGTAATGGTTAATGCAAAAATTTATATAGGAAATGAATTTTAACATTTTACTTTTTATAAATATGCTGAATTGTATGCGTAAGAGGATTTTACATATTTTCAAGGACATCAGTATTTGTTATTGCTTGCCTAATTTAAACATACAGAGGTAGAATGTTTCTTAAGTCTAGTAATATACGAAGTAAGAATATTATTGCATTTTATTATCTCATCTTGAAACCAGTTCTTATGATCTGAGATGGCTTTCCAGCTACGAGTGGTGCAAAATATTTCGTGTCCCGACATTGATCCTTTGTTTTTAGCAGTTGCAGCAGCCAGTCTGTCACCATTCATAAAATACAATAACGTAACTCGCATTCGGCTAATTGAGAGACTGAAAGACGCACTTTTGGCCTTAAGGGTGGACTCGAAATTGAATTGATACACGACTATGATGTACTTGAAATTTTGAGAAACTTGTACCCTAATATGTTCGTTAAAGCTCTCATTAAAGTTGAAATTCCTTCTTCACTCCAATGCTAAAGCCAGCCGTGTTTGGGGGTTGCAATAAAGGTGCTAGGAACACAATAAAAGAATGAAAAAGTTTGTCAGTAGCGTTTACAATGTGAATTCAAAATCACAATGCAGTGTGGCGGATATTGAATCGGAATAATTATCCGCATCACTTCTAGAGAATCCAGGGCCTACTTCCTGCCGATTATGCTCCTCGCGTACGATTTGCGCAGTGGTTTTTGAAACGGGGGTTAGGAGATGCCCTTTTAGCAGAACACGTGTTGCTCACGGAGGAAGCTACGTTCAACCGTGATCAAATGTTAAATTTTCTTATTTTTTTACGAATGGTAAACGAACAACCCTCGTGTCACCCGTGAATGTGGGTACTAACATCGTAACACTGTCAACGTTTGGGCAGGTATCGTTCATAATCAAATCATTGGCCCATACATTCTGTCCAGAGGGTCTCACTGGGAATGTTCACAGACTTTATCTTGAAGTCCTTTCGGATTTATTGAACGATGTTCTATTGGATATTCGTAGATGAATGTGGTTTCAGCATGATGGAGCTCCATGATATTTTGCTGTTATTATGAGACGTTTTCTTGACCTTCAATTTCCAAATTAATGGATTGGTCGTAACGGTCCTGTATCCTGGCTGCCAAAATCTCCTGATCTGACTATTAGATTTTTTGTGGGGGCACGTGAAAAGTCTTGTTCATGAAACCCATGTCGAGTTGGAAGAAAATCTTGTCGCCAGAATTGCAGTCGCTGCTGGAGATATTGCCGAGATACCTGGATTTTTTTGGAGTACGCAACTCCCTCCGACTCCCTCCGACGAAGGTGTCGCACTTGTATCGATGCTCATGGTAGACGTTTAAAACAGTTACTGCAATGAGGTCCTCGCTACTAATAAAATATCTCTTAATTGGTTTCGAATTACTCTCTTGTGGATTAATAAACTGGGTCTAGCTAATAATCGGCGTTCTCATTTTACATTTCAAGTTATCTCAAAAAGGAAGCGTATTTTGACCTTTTCCATTAATGAAGTGGTGCATGTATCAATAATTTCTATTAGGAGCCGAAGTTAGAACCAACAATTTTGCTACACACGTACACATATGTATACAGGTATTAGGGTATAAGCATGAAATTGCAAGTTTGGGTTTTTATAATTAATAATTTTACCACAGAGGTCATTAGTTCATAAGCATCTTATTAAACATATATATAGGTGATCACACAATAAATATATATTTTTATTAATGCTTTAAAACCATAGAGAAATGACGTAAGGGAACGTTAAAAAAAAAGTTACGAGTGAAAAGAAAGCGGTACTTATTGTTCAAATGCTAGTTGCTAGCTCAGTACACACATATATATATATGGCTGCATCATGACAAGGCCACACAAAAATTTCAGGTATAGAGTTACAATATTTAAAAATATTGTATTGATTCTGCGTCTTTTGGCAGTAAAGTCGTTAGTCTAAGTACATTTTTGGCCGAGAGATTGCGCTGGGATGATTTTTAGTCAAAATCTCGTTGCATTATGACTTAGATACTTCTCCTGAAAACGCTTCGCCTGAATAATCACAAAATTTAAGGTACGACTCTCGCAATGGTGTAGCGATATTTGCACTCACATGCATACACACAAATAACACACAAACTTACACATCTACATACATATGCATGTACGCAAATATTAATATACAAACAATCATAATACGCGTACTACAAAAATATTCTATGATGGGTTGAAATATAGGATAATGAGCAATGAGATTCGTAATTACTTTTTCAGTATGTTCTGCACCTTACAATTATTGTTGAGACTAAAGATGATGAGCTATTTTGGTTTTACATTCTCTCAATGTTTGAGAGTTTTTGATGCTCTGGGAAAGTTTGTTCTTCAGTAAGGCGCCTGATATTGACAGAGCCTTCTGCCCAATGTCAGGTGAACTATAGTCGACTAAGACATTATTACTTCTGTTCGGCTTTAGGTTGGCGACGATGGAGGGATGGAAACGCACTCTCTCAGCATTGCTCTGAGGAAGAAATAAAGAGAAGAATACGCATTGGGCTTCATGCATAAGGAACCTTTCTTGAATAGGAGTCCAGCCAAGTTTATTAAGGAGAGGGGTTACGTGATCACTTCTTTTGAATTTACCGTTGCATTCCGCATTGGCTGTGATATTTATGCATTTTTGTAACTCTATTCAAAAGTATTGAGGTAAATCTCCCCTTACTAAGCTGCAATAGTCAATGCATGATGACACCAAAGATTGAATGGCCAATAATCTTGATTTTTCGTCAAGCATACTTTTTATACGTAGAAAACACATACAATGAAAAACGAAAAACAAGTATAAATAGAAGATTTTTCTATTAATAACCTCATTTAATGTTGTCAACGAATTTTATAATTTCATTACGAAATTTGGGAAATTGGAAACATTTTAAGACGTTCTACATGAGTGATATTGTGCTCGCAAATGCTTAATTTTCGAGATATTCAACTTTGAAGTTATAGAAACGTCGTATATAAAAACGAACAAATAGACACGTAAATAAGCAGATATACGGTATTGACATAACGATAGCTGAGGTTAGGGTCAAAATAGAATTTAATGCTGTCAACGATTTCAATAATTTCGTTGCTATAGATAAGTAATATGGTGGATTTTAAGACGTTTTACATGAATGACATTATGCTCGCAAATGCTTAGTTTTCGAGTTATTCAACTTTGAAGTTATAGGAACAGCGCTCATGAAATGGGTTTCCCGCGCAAAAGCAGAGCGTGTTCCAACAATGCCGGAACTGCGCGGAGCGCGGGAAAGGTTATTGCTTTCGCAATATCTGGTATTATTCTTACCTGAATATTAGATGAATTAAGGTGTGCTTAGAACCTCTTCATAGACGTCACAATCTGCGTCGTCCTCTTCGTCAATGGCAGGAATAGGACGATTTGGAGGTTTCGATTTATCTCGTTGACTTAGTGATGGCGAATAGAGTTTAGCGGCGTGCAGTAAGAATGAGTGTAAGGCGTTTTCCTGATGTTCTTTGCTGAACATATAACGCCCTAAGTATTGTTTCAAGTATTTAGTACAAATTCCTGTTTTTTATTAACTGCTTAACATCCAACCACAGCCTTTCAATGGTTTGCGTGTGAATTTCGCGATTATCAAGATCGATAAAATTAACCGAGTGATTTATTGCTAAATGTTTATAGCCTTCATCACTAACGTATAAAAATGAGTATTTCAGACGGAGTCAGATGGGAGCCTGATAAAAATTAGCCATTATACAGAGATACATCAAAGCTACACTTTATACGCCTTTTCGTTTTGTTTACTCTCCGATAATGCCAACAAGATAATCCATTTCTAATGTGCGATTACACTAATTTGTGGCCACAGTAAGGGCACATAGGTATTTCACTTTCTTCATTGGAATGAATAGCAGAATGCGAAATAACACTTTTAAACTAGCACTATCGTCATTATAGTAACGTTTGATGCACTCAAATAGGGTCGCAGAACATCCTTTGCATGCACCTCCCACCGCAAGAGCCATACCGAAACTGCCGGAAATGTCCCGAAGACTAAGCATTTGCGAGCACAATGCCATTCATGTAAAACGTCTTAAAATGTCTCGAATTAACTAAATTTCGTGATTAAATTTTAAAAGTCGTTGACAACATTCAATTTAATATCGCCTTGCACCGCAAAAGCCCCATCGAAACTGCCGTTAATGTTAATCTGACCTGAACCTTATTTCTGCTATTTCTCGAAAACTAAGCATTTACGAGCACAATGTCATTCGTGTACAACGTCTTGAAATCTACCATATTACCTACCTTAGACAACGAAATTATAAAATTCGCTGACAACATTAAATTTAATTTTGACTGAGGTTAGATTAGGTCAAGTTAGATTAGTTGAATAAACTAACCTAAGTAAACCTAAAATAACTTAACCATGCCCACCAACACCGAGGGTTTTTCCCGGCAAATTGACTGCGCATGTTCCGTATCCGCCAAACACCGGAAAAGCCAAATCGAAACTGCCGCTTATGCTATTCTTATCTGAACCTTATTTATGCTATATCTTGAAAACTAAGCATTTGCGAGCACAATGTCATTCATGTAAAACGTCTTAAAATGTCTCCAATTATCTAAATTTCGTAATGAAATTTTAAAAGTCGTAGACAATATTAAATTCAATATTGACCATTGTTGTTAGGAGATATTTTAAAGAAGACATTTACACATAATTTATGATATAATGTTTTTGAAAGGATGTTTTCTTAAGCTATAAAATTATTCTCGCAGTGTTAAGAATGGTCAATATTGAATTTATTGTTGTCAACGATTTCAATAATTTCGTTACCACAAATGGGTAATATGGTACAATTGAAGATGTTTCACACGAATGACATTGTGCTCGCAAATGCTTAGTTTTCTAGACATTTAACTTTGAAGTTATAAGAACGTCGTTTATAAAATTGAAATAATGGACACGTAAATAAGTAGAAATACGGTTTGAACGTAACGATAGGTGAGGTTAGGTTAGGTACAGTTAGGTTAGTTAAATAAACTAACCTAAACTAACCTAAGTAAACTTTAAATAACTTAACTTAACTTTACCATACCGAGGCCGATGTCTCCCGCCAAGAAATTTCGCGTCCGCGAAACGCCGGAAGAGCCATATCGGAACTGCCGCTAATGCTATCCTTACCTGAACGTTATTTATGCCATAGTTCGAAAACTAAGCATTTGCGAGCACAATGTCATTCGTGTAAAACGTCTTAAAATGTCTCCAGTTACTTAAATTTCGAAAAGAAATTATAATAGTTGTTGACAACGTTAAATTCAATATTGACATTAAGAATTGATATAACATCGAATGCAAGCGATTGATCTAATTAACTTAACACATTATAATCAGTTTTTACTGAAATTAAATGAACTTACATATACTAAGATCATATTTAAAAAAAAACCTCAGCATCGATGTTTTACCTTCAGGTTGCTCGGTTCTTCATTAAGGTGTTAGACGTGGAAGGCGTTGGACGCAAGACTTTTCGGTCTTGAGAAACATTTGTTCCTCTTTTATCAACGCAAATTATTTTACATCTCTGTACTCGATTTGTCGACGTGAATCACGGACTTATAAAGTTAACGGTGAAGAAGATAATCATACCAGAAAAGAAACCTGACCATGGCGAAGTACGAGTGTGATGATGCAGGACTCCATTTGCCGAGAACCGGCGGTGAGGTCCACGTCATCCACCCGGTGTTCGACGTCAGTGACTCGTGTGTGGGCGCCGTGAAGTGTGCCCCAGACCAAGTCTACTACGACGAGGAGGCTGGGCTCTTCTACTTACTGGCGAAGGATGTCCTTAAAGTCTCGAAAGTCAACGGGGAAGAAGTGAAAATGGTTCAACGCTTACCATCAGTTTCAAGGCAAGTTGTGTGAATTCAGTTCTTTATAGTAATATCCGTTGTGTTTTGGTTATATATCGTCTTGTGCTGTGATCTCGCTGCAACCCAAACTGACGAATTTGACACCGACGAGGAAATGCATGGAGGAAATAAGGGTCAATATTGAATCTAAGCCTTTCAAGGAAAATAAAAATTCCGTTCTGAAGAATCACTAAAAGAACGCATTTAAAAACGTTTTACACGAATGACATTCTGCTCGCTGATGCGTTATTTTCGAGTGTTTCAACTTTCAAGTTATAAGAACGTCGGATATAAAAGTGAAGGAGCGGACACGTAAATATGCTGTAATACGGTATTAACGTAACGATGGGTGAGGTTAGGGTAGGTTATGTTAGGTTAGTTAAATCAACTAACCTAAAATCACATAAATCAATCTAAAAGAGCTTACCTTAACTTACCCAAACCGAGGCTGTTAATTTCTAGCCAAAAAGTGGGCGTGTTCCACCAGAAAAGTGGGCGTCACCCAACAATGCGGCGACTAAGCAACCGACCGTGTGATGTTATTCCTAGCTGAACGTAATTATTGTTATATCTCAAAAATAACGCATCAGCAAGCAGAATGTCATTCATGTAAAACGTTTTTAAATATGGTCCTTCCGTGATTCTTTACAACAGAATTTTTAATTTCCGTGAGCGCATTAAAAAACATTTTGACCGAACGAAATTAACAACTTTTTTATTCTCTGCCCTTTCCGTCGTAAATGAATTATTGACATGTTATAGAGGCAACGTAACCTAAAGTACCTGAACTAAACCAACGTCACCCAACATAACCCAACGTTCATTCGAGCGCATTACAGCCGTTGGATCAAAGATTCAATCGGAGTTACTCCTCAAAACGATTTTTGAGGAGTAACTCCGCTTGTAACTCCGCTTGTCTCTAACGCTTGTAAGACTAGAATTGCGGTAAGTAACCTACCGCTATAACTCGTTAAATACTCATTTGCGACGGAAAGTGCATCAAAAAAAGTTGTTTATATCGATCTATTTACCACTGTAGGAGCAACACAAATGCGAAAATCTATTAGTGTCCTCTCCTCTACAAATGCCCTTTATCGTATGAAATTTGCAGCAGTTCAATGATTTCGTGCTGGACATTAGCCCTATCTACGCATTTGCATGCTCTGTGAGGTCGGTGTGATGCGTTTAGAATCCTCACCTTCTTGTACGTAGTGGACAGTTTTCACCATATAATATGCTAAGTCGGCTATCTTTAGACACAGGTTTTGTTAAGGCTCAAGTTTTGCTTAAATTAGGTAAGGTCTTTTTCCTGGTTTTTATATTGCTAGGTAAAAACACAATGAATGAGGACAATATAATTGCATTTTTTATAAATACTGTTCGAATTTCGATACGGTTAGATTCCCCGCATTTTATTTTGCTTTATTTGGGGTAAGGGAGTCTTGAACTACCTTACATGATGTCAATATTGAATTTAGCGCGTCTACGATTTTGAAATATATATGGTCGATGTAGGTAATTGGAGACATTTCAAGACGTTTTAAAGGAATGATTCTGTGCTCGCAAATGCTTAGTTTTCATGACAGCATAAATAACGTTCAGGTAGGAATATCATTAACGGCAGTTTCTACATGGATCTTCATGTGGTAGGTTTATGCAGAACACGCGCAGTGTTCCGCGAAAATATCGGTCTCGGTGTGGCTAAGTTGAGTTGTTTTAGGTTAACTTTGCACATTGACTACGATTGTGCGGTTGCTACGGTCAGTTTGGTTAGGCTAGAAGAAGTCGATTTGAAAAACGGCTTTTCTGCTCTGATACATTTTTAACCTTTTTAAATAGTATAAAGAATACTATTGAACCATAATATGTTCCCTTTTACTCTAAAATTTATTTCGGAAAAGGTATCAAAATAGATGAAATGTTATTTGTCTATACCGGTACGTAAATGAACAATTTACCTAGTGGTGCACATATGTACCACTTCGGAGTTGAAGTGTCAAATTAGTCTAATTCAATAACTTAACTTTACCAAATCTAACCTCACCTATCGTTACGTAATACCATATTTCATCTTATTTACGTGTCCGTTTGTTCAATTTTATATACGACGTTCTAATAACTTCCAAGTTTAATATCTCGAAAAGTAAGCATTTGCGAGCAAAACGTCATTCGTGTAAAAACCTCTTGAAATGTCTCCAATTACATGTGTACGGAAATCAAATTTTCAAAATCGTTGGCGTGCTAAATTCAATATTGGCCGAAAACAATGGCAGTGCAGAGCTGGAAACAAATCATATAGTAGAATATGATTTTCTTCCAACTTCACGGGAGAACTTCTGCTTTGCCCTCTCGGGGAGCTATTTGAAGATGATAATTTTCAAATTTAATTAGGGAATTCTTTAATTTAAGAACGGCTCGATTTTCTAGAATATTATGAAGAACATCGAAAAAACTTCATGAATAAAACGTTTTAAACATGATTTCACATATACTGAGAGTTTCATAACAATTGGACCAAAAAAAAGGGTCAATATTTCGTCATCATATTTAGGTAACAGGACACATTTTTAAACGTTTTACACGAATGACATTTTGCTTGCAAATGCATACTTTTCGAGACATTCGGCTTTGAAGTTGAAGAAACATCGTATATAAAAGTGAAGAAACGGACACGTATATATGCTGCAATACGATATTGACGTAACCGATGGGTGAGATAAGGTGACGTTAAATTAGTTAAATAATCTAACCTAAACTCACCTAAGTAAACCTCAACTTAACTTAGCCATGCCGAGACTGATGTTTCCGAGAAAAAATTGAGCGTAATCTAACAACGCAGCGCCTATATAATGTTATTCTTGCCGGAACGCAGTTAATGTTATACCTCGAAAAGTAAACATTTGCGAGTAAAATGTCATCCGTGTTAAACATCTTAAATTGTGTCATATTACCGAAATGTGATGACCAAATTTCCAATATCGTTGAGTACATTAAACTCAATATTGATCGAAAAAAGAAACGCTTGGCGTTCACTGTTTGAGAGCGCCGGCCAAAAAATGGAAATTAATGTAAGAAATATTTAAAAGTAGAATGCTTTGGAAGGTGACAATCAACCTTAATCTAATCTAAATTAGATCCTGCTTTGTGTACTAGACATACATGAACTGAAAGCTGCGTTAACTTGTTAAATAAACAAGTCCCCAAAAAGCGCGGTGTGCAAACTACTATTTCTGGAAAATTCTCAAGAAAACGGAAAAAATTCCGCGAATAAAACGTTTTTTTAAATTCCTTCTACACACTGTACGAGTTCCATAACAATTGGAACATAAATTTAAAAAAAACGCTTGGTGTCATGGCGTTTAAGAATTACCCTTGATTCAGAATATTTTTAATTGTTGCTCGCAAAATTCAAAACAAATTAGTTGAAAAAAGGAACGCTTGCGTTTTTCGTTGGAGAGTTGAAACCTCCCTCTCCCTCTCTGGAGGATGTAACTATTGAATCAATGGGAATTAGTCCTCCTTAGAGGATGATGTGAGGTCTCAAACTGGTGGTAAGGTGGGCCTCCTTTTATTAGAATGGAAACTTTGTTACGTTACGGACCATCATTATTCGGTCCACCATCTAATATTTTACTTTGTAAGCTACATTCTTCAACTTTTTTGTTTTATAAACATTTTCAACTATATTTATGCGCATGTAATCATGAATGGGAACTCACCTTGGACCTTGATACCCCTCATCCGTACACCATCCAAAATGTCTTCCAGCTTCCGCGTTTTGGAACGCCTTGGTTGTGGTTTGGGAAATTCAGAGGAATTTATGAAGTTAAATCTCATCTTTAAAATTTGACCGATTAGATTGATGCGGAAATAATTTCAGGTAAGAATGCACACGAAGTCCAGCTATGTGGCGTTTCATGCAGGCAAGGTCAACCTGAGTGTTCATAGATGACTAAAGTTGAAATATCCTCCCACTTGTTGATCAAAATTCATATTTCTGCAAAAATTATTGTAGCTGCGATGTACTTGGAAGTTTTCCAGATTTCTGTGCAACTTACCAGTTCTTCGAACAAATTGAACGCCACACGACGTCGCGAAACAATTGTCGCGATGGTTTTACCTCAGCTCATTAGTATAAATTTGTCCTCGAATATGATTTCATAGCTCATCTCGGTACTGCATATCAACACTGTCTCTCCTCGTTAGTTTCTGAAGGGATTTACGGTCCTTGGAATGTTAGATTCGCAGCTAAATCATCATGTTATTCTCGAGCTGCTGAAAAGACTTTTCGCTTTTAAGCGGCCCATAGACGATCAATTTTATTGTCAATATCATTGCCTCAATATGTTGATGAAATTTTATTTTTGCCCACTAAAGCGGCCCATAGACGATCAATTTTTTGTCAATATAATTGACAATGATGAATATTGACAATTATACTGATCGTCTGTGAGCTTGATTGACACCCGTCAATTAATTGCCTCAATGTATTGACGCAATAAAATCAGTTTGAGCCCATAGACGATCAATTTAATAGTCAATATCATTGACTCAATACATTGATGAGATTTTTTGCTGCCCACGTACGGCGTCAATCTTTTCATCAATGTAATTGATGGAAACCTGTCATTACAGCAAATTCATTATTTTAATTTAGAGTGATATATCATATGCATCGCTTAAGAATAATTCCCGCAAGATAATATCAAACAAGCCAAAAAACTCTCTAGATTTTTTAGCTAATATCTACATTCCAAACTTTACAGCAAGGTTCAAGCAAAAAACATCTAGATCTATCTATTAAATACCTAGAGTGTCAGGATGCCTGCACACCAAAAGATTTGATGAGAGAAAGCAAGCGAGCTTGAATTGATTAACATGGATTTCTATGGGAGTGCACACACTGCAAGCAAGCAAGAGAGCGAGCGAGAAAGACTGAAGATTGGCCGAAGCGAGAAACCGACTCGCAGATGGTTTCACGCTTGAGAGCTGCAGCGAGAAGCCTCTGGCTGCCTGGCAGTGCGCGGTGAGATGTCGATGAGAGTGGCGTACTGCTCAATTCCTCCGGCATACACTGAACTTCTGATATCCGAAGTTAATGCTGTACTTTGCATTTTGAACTAAAAAATCCAAAGCACAGGGACAGATTACATGTTTCAAAGCAATGGGATGAAGTAGGAATGAAATTCAACGTTACAAACGCATGCTTGTACTGCTCGTTTCTGTTATAGACATCTCCCCATGACATTTAGGTGCACACTGGCCGTTATTTTGTGTGTGATAGATCCTGCCGACATCTTTCTCTCCCGCTTGCTTTCTCGCTTTCAGTCTTTTGGTATGTGAGCACCCTCAGCCCTGGTTGCCATAACTTGCCCTACGCATTTTGTTAAAAAGTATCACATTTAGCCGTACGAAAGTAGCAGATTCCAAGGAAAAAGAACCAAGTTATTACTTTTCTACACAATGCTCAAAGAAAGGCTAATAATTATGAATAACATAAGTTCACTACATTCAAATGATAACTTTAATAATAAGACATTAAAAGTACCGCATATTTGTTGCAGCGCACTCCAGCATGCAAGAAGTAACAGATCTGCATGTACACAAAAACAAAATTCGAAGTATTTCCAGGTGTATACACTACGACTTTCAGAGCTCAGAATGAAATATTGACGCAATATATTGACGTGTCCAAATAGACGTTTCAATATATTGACGAACCATCAATAAAAAATCAAAATGATTTGATTTCGTCAATTCATTGAGTCAATTAATTGACGGTCGTCAATGAAGCCCACACACGATCAATATAATTGTCAATATTCGTCATTGTCAATTATATTGACAATGAAATTGATCGTCTATGGGCTGCTTTACATGGGATGTATTTCGCTTCAGTCGCGAAGGTAGACTTTTCGTGAGGGTGATCTCTGAATACATTGCTTAAATGTATAAAATGTATAAAAATGTAGAAATACAAATGTATACCTTAAATACATTGCTTAAATGTATAAAATATAAATGTATACCTTAAATACATTGCTTAAATGTATAAAATTTAAATGTGTACCTTAAATACATTGCTTAGATGTATAAAATATAAATGTATACCTTAAATGCATTGCTTACGTCATTCTTCCATTTTTCGTGTCTTTCGAACGCATTTTGCGCGTTGAAACTGTAAGCGAATATGGCGATTATACATATTTCATGGGCTGTCGCTCATGTTCCGACGTTGTAACCAGCACTGCTGTACATTTGCTCCCTCTCAAAACTTTATTTTAGAACATTGTTCGTATTTTAGTCCAAATTGTCGTTGAAGCGATTCCAATTAGGGTCACGTCTGCAAATATCTGTGAATTCAAATTTATTCCGTCTAAATGTTTCAGCCTTTACACGTTCCCCGCGTATTGGGCCACATGTGTAACAACAGGTAAATTACCCATTTATGCACCGGTTTAAATTCACGACATTGTCTCTGTTTAGCAATATTTTTTGAAAATAACTATCACAAGTGGTGAAATGCTATCGTGTAATTTTATTTTTCATATGCATTAGGAAAAATTAAAATTCATTCAAGCTGGAAATTCGAATTCCCTACTCTGCTACTTACAACCTAATCAAACCAACCGTTAACAGCCGCGGAAACGCGGGGAACATGTCAAGTTCCTCCCGAGATTTCCATGTTGGGACTAGTATCTAGTCTGAGGAGGAAAACATTTCAGTGTTTTGTTCGAGTGCGCTAATTAGTGCATTTTCCTTCATTTCAGTTTCATCGTGAACCGAGACGATCCCGCTAGCATCGTCATACGAAGGATCTGGAAGAAACGCCTACACCACTCTTTTATTCACGTCAACGTTTTAGATGAAACAAAAAATTTCGGCTTAAAACTCGATGGTAATAACTTCATTTTTGTAGTTCACATTACAGAGATGGGTACGTGTCGTGGAAATCCATGTTTCATCAGAAATAAAACCACACAAAACGGAACGGAAACGGAAACAGTCAAAGATAAGATTTTACCAACATCTGGGCAAATCATTTAGAACTAGTAGACCGCTAGCAACTTCATCTCAGTCTGCGCCTAGACTTCACTGTGATAACATCAACCATATTTTATCTGTGGATGATTTTTCAATTTTAGATTCGATGCATGGTTGTGATCTTGGGATTTTAAAATCATTGAACATTTTTAAGCAAAAACAAGTTCTTAATTGTGATCAAAGTGCTTGCCAATTGTACATTATATCGGTTGTTTAAATTTGGCAATTATTGAAATATCAATTTTTATATATTCTTATTTTCAGAGCATTCATTGATAATGAAGTTTCGAAACTAGCGCTAGTCTGAATGCCCCTTTTTAGAAAATGAATTTTAATCCGTTTTTTGAGGTTTAATTCTTGATAGTCACATTACTGATAGAAATTTTTTCACCCATGAAAAAAATCATAACAATTGTCCTATTTTTGTGACTGAATATTGTGTGAAGGGAAAACTGTAAGCTATTCCCACTGTGTTTTAACTGAAACCCGGGTACGTAAACAAAAAACTATTTATATTCAACAGATTTCGTCTTAGCCGTTCAGCTCGTAACGTGAATCCTTTCAAATGGCCTTGAGTACGCCAGGTGCCGTTTTCAAGACCAAATCTTGAAGTTGGAATGTTTTTGGTCGGAAGACAACGATACGATCGTCACATAAGGACACACTGTCATTTCTACTGCTGGGACGATGACCAAGACGTTACTAAATTTACCCCTCAAGGTGGATTTAACTAGTGTACCGACGGGATTTAGCGCTCCCACAGGGAGAATGAGGTCCTTAGCATGATAATTAGAAGGGGGGAGGGGCTGAAACTACTAATCAAATATTTATAATCACTAAATTCTCCTCCCTACAGTTCAGAGCAACGCTAGGTTCCGAGTGTTCACCGACGAGCTGCTGCTTGTCAGCGATGCCAAAACTCTCAGCATGTGGAAAAGACGGAGCCGACGCTTTTTGTCTGCTACCAACACGAGGGACATCCTCTTTGTAGACGTGGTGGACGACGTCCACCTGCTCGTCTCCTTTGTTCAGCACGATGAAATATGTATCCTTAACAAGGCTTACACTTCGACATGCTGAACTTGACGTGTACAATTCTGTTTTAAAATTTAATTTTTCTTCCGAGCCTCGGCTCAGGATTCTCCGAGCGTGCGTCTCGGTAGATAGATTTCGCAGTCTCGGAGCGTTGGCTTTTCATCGCACGCAATGCATTTTAATTCTCAAAATAGAAATAGAAATTCCCAGTATTTCAGTCGAAATAACTAACAAGGGAAAATTTTTAGAGCCGAAAACAAAATTGTTTTTTCTTCCGTCGTAAGATTTCTAAAGAGTTGTGGGGTCACTTTTCTACATTTTGGGTTGAAATAGAACTTCCATGCTTGCTAAAAAGCAAAATTCAATTTACACGCTTAATTTGGTCAAAAGATGGCACAACATTTCTTGCTGTACCTAGGTTCAATTTTCACGACGCTCATCACAATGACATCTTATAGTTACGACTGTATTCTGATGTGAATTATTTTCATTTTTCGTCGATTAGCATGCAGTTATTTTTGAAGTAAATTTCCTTGACCGTTTCTTTCCTCAGTTCTTTTAAATCGTAATCTCTCGGTGATTCTGAAAATAAAACTTTCCTTTCCATACGCGGTGGAGGACATCGTTCCTTTAAAACTCGTTGGGGACCAGTTCTTCGTTATGGTGAGTATTCGTTCGTACTTCGTGAGGATATTATCATAAATTTAGGTATTCACGGTGAAAATAGAATTATAAGGTCTGCCCGGTCACCATGGGACATGGAAGTCATCCAGATGCTGCAGTGACAGCCGAGGCGTCGAGATGTTGCAGGGGCAGCCGAGGCGTCGAGATGCTGCAGTGGCAGCCGAGGCGTCGAGATGCTGCAGTGGCAGCCGAGGCGTCGAGATGCTGCAGTGGCAGCCGAGGCGTCGAGATGCTGCAGTGGCAGCCGAGGCGTCGAGATGCTGCAGTGGCTGCCAAGCTTCACGTATCACTATCATGTCACCAAAACTACTTTCAGTACAATATTTTCCGGGTATAATGTGTTGTCGCGATGTGAGCGTAAGCTATGCGTTTAAATAAACATCGTTCTTTTTTTGAAATTTTTTAGTATATTCTGGTAATCAGTTTTTCTCTTAACTTTTCAATTTGTTTCTCGGGTCATGACCTGTCCTCAATCTTTGTTTTCTATGCTCAAAGTGTGGTGTCGATACATGTCTTCTATGCAGATACATCTGCATAGAAGTATCCCCTAATTCCATTCAGAGCGTAAGAAATTTCACACTTATTGTCATTTTCCTCCTTCTGTTGAGAATACGATTTACCTGATTGAGGAAACTTGAACTGATCTAAGTTCAGAGTACGAACACGGAGCTCATTAATTGAGCTTGATAACTCATACTTAAACACAATCAAGTGAGTTTTACCTTTTCAAATGACAACGGGAATTTGAGTGCCAATGTTTTAACTCTGATTTTCGAGCTTGCACTTCACTCGTAATTGTATTTTTCAGTACCTAAGCCGCCATTTATGTAAAACGTTGATCTCGATGAGATTAATTAACTGAAGTTCATCATTTAGCTTATGTTTCAAATTCTATTATAGCAAGAAATTTGAAAGAAGTAAATATCAAATAGATTGTGGTTTATTCATGTAAATTGAATAATTGACTACAGGTCGGTCAGTAGCATCATGTAATCTCCTCTGTGTGGACCGACAGCTCCCGTCGCGGGCAAGATGTAATTGGGTGCTGGTTTACATGAATTCATCTTCATTTCATCGAGCGTGTGTAGCAATAATAGAGTAGGTATGTTTAAACTGAACTGGTCCCATGTGATTATATGGAAACGATTGATGTTCTAAAAATTCTTCTTGTTTTTCAGGGTGGAAATTCTCTCGGAAAATTTTCGATTTCGGAAAACGAGGATCTGTGTAAGTAAGAGAGCTTGTAGTCAGCCCAGCAGTAAGGAGACTGAATATGTAGATTAAATTTTTATGTTAAATATAGGAGAACATGGTATTATATAATCGCCATTGGGCTAGAAGCTCATTGAAAACCTATTTTCTTCTCAAGAGACGAAACTGCTTTCCACTATATTTAGTTTCCAAATTGAAACTTTCATTACATATCAAACCTATAATCTTCTTTTCTGTTGAAGCGAGAAGAGCTACCAGTGTCATACCACCTATTGAAATTGGAAATTTTCCGCCCTCTAACACCAATATGATGTCTTCGTTTTCGAATGACGGGCGCCTGGTGTTTAAACTCCGAAATTCTGAAGGTGAGTTTACACGTTTCTAAAGACAGTGCTGGCTTGGTTAACATTTCCATCCCAGGTCAACATATTAATCGTTATGCAACAGTGAATAAATTCCTTTAGCTGTGTGTATTGTTCACGCATATAATGATCGGAAGTTAAATTTATCTGCAATAGTTC
Organism: Platorchestia sp. MABIK; assembly: GCA_014220935.1. NCBI lineage: Eukaryota > Metazoa > Arthropoda > Malacostraca > Amphipoda > Talitridae > Platorchestia > Platorchestia sp. MABIK. The sequence continues at coordinate 45,868 of JACJUY010004124.1, read as the reverse complement.
CATGAAGTAAGGCAGGTGTAATAGTTGTTAGGATCAATCATCAGGCCAATTCTGCGTTTATTTTTGTTGAACGTATTTCCATCGCGTGAAGAAAGCTTGTTTTGAGTACAATTTTATGAATTTCAGAAGCGGAAGTAATATTCATCTTGCTGAAGCCAACACTTCGAGAATTCGTGTTCACTTTCGAGTGGAACCACGAGTTCCTGATCGTGGACGGTCCCCCGCGTCGCAACTCTCACAACTACTTCCTCTTCAATGGCAGACATCTGTGCTGGGTGGAGGCCAAGGTGAGGTGAAGTTCTGTGAGGTCTCAATGTTATGAGAGTGCCCCACAGCAGTGTTTAATCTCCAGGTTAATGAGTAAAGGATTCCCGATTGCGTTTTTCTGGATGATATAGTTGCTCATTGCCACTCTTGTTAAGTAAATGGTCGTTTTCGAGTTTCTGATTTTGGTAAATGATAAAAGCTTCAAACATACGGCATGTAACTTTGTATGAGGGAGTGAGATGTAAAAATTGGGCAATTTTGTTGCTGCTTTGAAACAACTCTCAGTAATGAAGCAATATTTTTCAGCGATGTCGGTACACTTTTCAAAACATAACTGCCATCATTACGATAATTGGTTTGAAAATTATTATTAAAGAAAAAGTACCGTACGTGAACACACATTTGTTTCCAATCTAAGTCTTTAATTTATGAATAAAACTAAAATTTGAATGGTTATCCCTTAGTATTCACAGATGAAAAACTTTTCCGAGCATCAGTATTTAATATCGAAGCTTAAACGAAAGGCAGAGCAAGTCATTCTTTCTAAAAATCAAAGCTAGCTCTCGTAATGGTAATCGCTGTAGTCCACGTACGCGTTCAACTATCTACCGTGTGAACGAATATGTTTGAGTATGTGAGTAACAACTGATTTATTATATACGAGTTTATTTTGGCTTCATGGTAATGAACTGTTTTATGTTTTAAATCACACGTTTGCAGGGCACTGCTGTGAGTTGGATGCAGACAGATAATGTTAGGCCTTTGATGATACAGGACAAAATAACCATTGCGTTGAAGGATCGGGACATTGAAACCTGCATGGAACTTCTTATCCACATGACATACGGTGAGAGCGTTTTGTGAAAAGCTCATCCAATTATTGAAATGGTCTTTTGTATGAAACTAACGAAATCCAGACTCGTGCAGTAGTATCCGAATCTTGTTTGATAAATTGGTATTGTACGTGCTTAGTACGGCCGGACAAAACCGTCCATTTATGATCTAAATTTAGCTATTTGAAAATATTACACGTGTCTAGTTAGACTTGTAAAAATCAATTCCTTTTAACCACGGAATGAAATTTATTCAAACTCCAGTGGGTGCTGTGTTATTTATTCGTTTTTGAATTAAAATTTTCCTCTGATTTTCAGTAATGGAGTACTCCTGTCATGGTGAAAATACAGCCGAAAACTTCTCGTTGGTTCAAGAAAATGCTAATCGTTTTTTGGATTTAGTCGCAAATGTAAAAAACATCGTTGAAGATTGGAAGCTGCCTTCAACCATTGAAAGTCAAACCGTAAAACAAGTTTATTCAGAACTCGAAAAATCTTTCATGAATGGCCGACGTCTCACTGTGTTTGGTAAAGGAGTATTGAAACTTTACGATACGGAACTAAAACAACAATACAAGTCTGATATGTTCAGGTTGTTCGTGGCGAACGTAGAAAACATCTTTACGAGGTTTATCAATAAAATGGAATCGTTCAACTATATCGTAAGGCATAACCCGACTGCTGACGATAACGAAATCTTGCACTTAATTGATCGTCTCAAAGATTGTCGACAACAAGTAAGGAAGATTGGTGTATTAAAAGAAACGAACCCTGGCACCAGAAGTTTAGTGCGCCATGATGGTACATTTGTGGGTGAGGAATTTGATCCGTTGAAATTTGATGCCCCAAGCTTATTCATCTTCCAGGTGTTAAAAGAATGGCACCCATCGATAATTCGCAACAAACTAAAAGCAGTCTTAGTTTTTCTTCAATATCTTGCAAACTTCTTCCCTTACAACTCGATGGAAAGCATAATTGATAAAGCTGAAGAAGTTGGAAAGAAATTTAAACACGAGGTCAAGGACATATTTCACCACTCTAAAACCTTCTTCGTCGTTTGCTTGGCACGAGAAATGCTGTTGCGTTGGCAAATGATTGACCCTGACATGAACGAAACCTTCACGTACTTGATGGCAGCTCGCACCGGCGTACAAGAAAAAAGTTCTTTGCCAAATGAAAGGTGAGAAACCAAAAAAATGTCTCGAATCGGATTTTCAGGAGAATACTCCATGTCAGGATTGGGGAACAGAAATGAATGAGACTCATGTGCTAATCTCTAACTTATTCGTTATTTTTCGACGTGCTTGTTTTCGTCAAGGAAAACTCGGGTTGCTCATACCTGGAGTCGCTCTTGTTCTAGAGTTGCTCCCGAAGTCCGGTGCTACTGCAGGCGCTTTTAATGCGAAGGCGACCAATTCAAAATTCAGAAAAGCCACACACTCTTCAGCCTCAACACATAGGCTTCAGTAGATTTGCTTAACACTACGAAAAATGTTTCACAGACGAGTGGCTCATTGATCTGTTCTGTTCTCGTTGTACTATACAACAGTTAAATGTTTCGTTTCTTCACATTACGATTCCGTTGGTGGGCTTGATGAAAAAATTTAAAGTTAATGCACCAACGTAGGGGTTTCTAAAATTTGTTAGAATTTAGGTTTATGGTCTTTCCGAAGGACAGAAAACTTCGGTTTTCTATGAGAATTAGTGCTTTTTGGGGGAGGGGGAATTTTGGTTTATAGTCTTTCCGAAGGACAGAAAGCTAGGGTTTTCTGTGAGAACTTGTGCTTTTTGGGGGAGGAGGGCTTCTTGAATTGGAGTAGTTTGTTGCACTGGATGAAAGGGAGGCTTTCATGAGGAAGAAATGTTGTCGCAGTATTAGAATGCTCTGCGAAATTTTAGTTTCACCTTTCTAAAAGACTGGTATTCTTCATCGAAATAGTTCAAATACATTGAAAAGTCGATCACGTTTGGTACTGGTTGTGAAGTCAAATGACAAAATTTGATATACTATAATTGTTGATTGATTATAATATTTTCAAATCTGCCCCAAATTACGCAGGAACTGGAAGGGCTGTCTGTTGAAGATTTGGGACTTCCCTATTTTTTACCAGTGTCTGATGAAATATTCAATCGAGGAAATGCACGCGTTCGACAGTGAATCCAGAGAAATGATGAAAGCGTTTTCCGAACTTTCAAGGCGTAAGTATTTCAGTTGAGCACATTGCATTGTCAATATGAGTAGCATTATCAAGGCTCTTTTTCTTGATAATTTCACAAATTTCACTGAAGCTAAGTTTTATTATCGTTAACTTCCATGCAATAGAAGTGTTAATAACGTAAATTCAAGTTAAACATTGTGAGTAATTGTCATTAAATTTCATGATCTAAAACAATAAACAGCTAATACCTCAATAACCCCAACTTTTTTCGGAAAATTTTACAGAAGAAAAAGTATTCATTTGACCATTTTCTACTTGGTGCTTAATTTTGTACCTCTTGTTCTGATACACCCTTTATAATGCATTCGGCATTTTCTTGAAAATATTTAGGTCTACATCTTTTATCTCATCAGACTTGAGTCCGTGAATTTTAACTGTTAAACGGTAAGCCATATGAAGTAAATTCATGCACATGAAGACACACATTTACAATGGCTACCCTCGAGGGTTGTCGTTGATTCGTTGGCTATTTTTAGTTTGTTACGCAGTTTTACAAGTACTAGGCTGCATATCGGTAATTAGGTAGAGCGGTATAGCGGCAGATTCGGAAATTACCAGAAAATCAGCACCGCGGTCTGGTAGGGTTAATAGCAGAATGTAATTGACACTTTCCTAACATTTTCGAGTGGTGCGTGCAAATCATACCTAGCCTCTCTTCATACCTGAAGTGGAACTCGTATTACTCCTCGACATGTTATACGCTTCTGGAAATAATTCGTAAGAGTTTTGTGTAGAGATTTTGCTTTACTTTTTTCTAATGATTTTGATTTCCTTTTTTAATGATTTTGATTTACTTTTTTTAATGATTTGAGTGACTTTTTTCTGATGGTTAGGGTTTACTTTTTTCTTACGGTTTGGGTTTACTTTTTTCTTATGGTTTGGGTTTACTTTTTTCTTATGGTTTGGGTTTACTTTTTTCTTATGGTTTGGGTTTACTTTTTTCTTATGGTTTGGGTTTACTTTTTTCGATGGTTTGGGTTTTTTTTCTTATGAATCTCCTCAGGGGGACACAACTAATATATTTACGGGGATTTGCAATTCCAACGGGAATATTTGAGGTCCTGGTCTAATAGTTAAGGCCTTAATTTTGTTGAAATAAAATGGTTTTGTTTTGTTTAGAATCATCTTTTTTTGGGTTCACTGCTATCTTGTTTTCAGCATCTACCACTTTCTTTTTAAACTTTCATCTTCTTTTTGAACTATTTCTATGCACCTTGAGCATAGATTACGCATTCTGCCTAGTCTATATTAAATGGTGCTTTCCTCCTTTCTTTCTTCGGTACACCTTTATTGCAATTAGGGGAGGCTTGAGATTGAGCTTTTTCTTGAGATTTTTGCTTACTTCTTTTTTGTTTCAATTAACGTTTCGTTCATCTTCTAAACTTTCGTTTTCTTCGTCTCAGAGGGAGGGAACTATAGTATAAATTAAAATTAACACTCCTAGAATTAAAATGTGAGGCCTAGAGCTCAGAGTTATGCTGGCCTTCTTTTTGTTGCAATAAAGTTTCTTCTTAGGGACTGTCTTCGCTCGATTTTTTGCTATTTTGTTTTTCAGCACTTTCTTTTTCACCTTTTATTTTGTTTCAACCTTATTTATAAATTTGTCATTCTGTACGCAGGGGATCTAGTGCGTAAATACGCCTTGCTTAGATTTCGCGTTTCCTCAACGCTATCTTTAAGCTCACTTATACTTCATTTTTAAAATCTTCTGAATTCTTATTTTTTCTCCCTAATTTTTGTCCTATTCTTTGTTTCGGTATATTTTTGTTTGGGTTATACATTTGCTTAGGTTTTAGTTATTCACTTTATTTCCTTTTGCTTCGCGTTAAATTCTTCTTTCATTTGTGGATATTAGCACTCCCAGGGAAAAGTGAGGTTTCAAGCGGATAGTAATGTAGGCCTTCCGTTGGTTGAAAACGATAGGAGTTCTTGTTCCCTCAAGAACAATCTTCTTTTGGTTCACTGCTGTTATGTTTCCTGTACTTGCTCCTGCCTTCTTCCATTTTTATTTGTTTCATAAACTTGCCTCGTTACTTTAAAGTTCAACGCACTGACGATTTGGGGTTAACACTCCTGAGCATAGACTCTCCATTGCCACAACTCCAGACAAAATGGTCCGTTCTCCCTTTATCTCCGCAAAACACCGTTTTGTGGTTTCAAAGGCTCATACAGACCAATCTGACACACTGATGATTTTTTTATTTGCTTCGAATTTTTGATGTTCTCTTTCATCTTCAAATTTTTTTCTTCGTTTTCGAACATCGTCTTTCTCCGTACAGGAATCTCGAAAAATCGTACGTTTTTCAGGTGAGCCGTGTAAGACGGAGCTAGAAACCTTCTGGACAGTCTGCGCAGTGAATGGATTTCATCTTGGGATGGATTTGTTTATGCGCATTTGGGACAAAAAGAATGAATCGGCATGTTACTCATTTCACAAGTCAAATGATTCACTGATAAAACTAATGATTACAGAGAGACATATGAAATTTATCAACATGCAATCTATTGGAGTGCTCGTGTGCAGCAAAGATTGCAACCTGGCCAAAGACCTTAAGGTGTTCATGGTTGAGTGTGTTATCAGTCCGAACGGCTTAACATTGGGGCAAAGCTGCTTGCCGCCAAATTTGATCAGTAGTAAATCATCCATTTCTATTCTGGACACCGAAATGCAAATCACCGAGTCTGTTATTGATTTGCTGGAAAGTTTCCCCAAGTACAGACGAATTAGCACTCTGAGCCACTTGGCTTCGGCAGGAATATTTATGAAATCGGATCGACAAAGGCCCTTTAAGATTTTCTCCCGAATTTTATTTGACGAAGCCTTTGATTGCGTACACCCCAATGATACTAAGGTAGAACTTGCAGTGACGGAAGATGAATTTCACTCAATGATCTTGGAATACCTGAATCTACCTTCCTTGAAAACTTGCTCGCCGAAGACGAACAAACGTAAGGAGCTCATAACTTGGTACAAGATGCGCCAAGAATTTAAGAAACGAGACATCCCGGATAAAATATCTCTTATAAGAGATTTGATCAGCCAGAGTGTGAAGTTCGCCGTCTCGAATACAGCGAATTTCAATTTGATTTTTCCTAGAGTTGCTTCGGAGTGGCTCTATGGTCGAAGTTCCTTGTACCTCAGTGATTTAAATCTTTTCTTCCCACTATTTGGAGGCAACTCAACCACCAAATTTTTCCTGTCTCATGACCAAGAATCGGCAAGTGAACGCAACTGGAATTCCTGGATTTGGTGGGAAGGCACCGGATCGTGAGTAGATTGTTACTTTTGGCATAAATCATTTTCAATTGCGTTGGTACATAAGTTGAAATCTGTTACAGGTACTTTAGATATTAATTAGTGGTTTTTTTAAAACATTTTCTTCGGGTAGTTGAAGCTATTATTATACGAGTGGGAATTAACGCTCTCAAGGAGAAGAAGTGAAGCCCTGAGCAGGAGTTTAGGTACGCTATTATTTTGGCGAATGCAAAAAAACATCATTTTCTTACAAGTCATCTTTTTCGGTTTAATGCCGACCTATTATTCAGCGTCAATTGTTTTTTTCAACTTCTATCTTATTTCACAAATTTCAGCATTTTTTGTACTGCGCACAAGTGAGGTGGCGAACACTTCTTGTGCATGGTAAACCTGTTTCCTCGATTGTAGCCGTATATAAAGCGGTGCCTCCTTCTTCCATCATTCAACAATCATTTTGTGGGGATTAAAGAGGATTAAATATAATCCAACGCGTCGTGTTGAAAAATTGTCGTTTAACATAAAAACAAATTTTTAAAGTATTATGCACCGCAATTTCATTTTGCAATCCGTTTGAAACCCGAACTGAGTCAGCAAATTGGCGAAATACTTTTATCTGAAACGTATGCGATGAAACTTCATTTGTTTCAGAACTTACATAATTAACTACGGCCTCTACTACGCTAAAGACTTCATCGACTACCTGAGCTGCCAATTGGACCATTATTTGGCTGTCGCGTACACGGCTCTCTGTGTGAACCAAGCGCCGGCATCTTTCAAGTATGTCCTTGTTAGATGTGTACTTCTATTTGAACGCTAAAAGTTTAGCGCGAAGTAATGAAAGTATTCCAATTTTGTTGCAACTGAACTCATGGACATTCAACAAGGCAATTAATATGCTTTCTCTACTAGTAAATATTTGTTTTATAATCTGTGCATATGTCACCTAATTTTGAAATTGTTACAGATGAACGTATTTCTTCCCTGGCGAGAAAACGATTCCACACATTAAAGCAAGACCATAATTTAGGAAACTAAAATACATGATATATTTATGGTGTTGTAATAATTCACCATATTTTTCCAGACTGCATTTCGAAAAAAGTGTTCAATTGCAAAGCGTTTTAAGACCCGGATTCTAACTCTCTATTTTATCGTGCTCACCGTTCACATCTTCGGAAGTGTTATTTACCTCTTATCTTAGAGCTAACTGTTCTTCATTTCATTTTTTGTTTTTACTTGCTTTTATCGAACGTTTCATTTGCGACAAAATAATGCTCGGTAAATACCGACTCCTCCACTCGTTTCCGTTAATACATAACGCGTTGAAGCCACCATAAAATAAGGAACGGAAAAATGAAAATTACGAAGGGTTTCAACATAACGTCAACTTACACAGCTGAAAATTAGGCAGGGCTGCTTTTTGCTGAAATTAAATGCTTTTGTTCTGTTGAAAAACGCCTTTTTCATTTCATTGTTCTCCTGTTATTCAGCACATACTACTTTCTTCTTCAAGTTTTATTTTGTTTCACAAACTTCTTTCTCAACTTACTGTGTCTATGCCTCTTCTGCATAGATTCCGGGTTCCCTTCTCTCCACACTAGATGGTGCCTTCCTCCTTGCTCTCTTCGGAACGCTTTTTTTAGCCGTTAAGCTAACATTTAATCGCTTTGCTCAAGGAGTTTGAGGTACCCAGGGTAGAAGTTAGGTCCAGAATTTTTTTTCGGCCCGCCTATTAGAAGTGTCAAGTTTGACAGATCTAGCGTTTTCGGTGGTCAATGTCCATGTCTAACGAAAATTTCATGTTTCGCCTGAACTGGAATAATCCCCTATGACTGAATATTTAAAAAAACATTTGTTTCTTCTCTCAACCTTAATATAAACGTGTGTATCTCGCCAGTCGGGCCGAGTGGTCACGTGGTGTGTACAAGCTGGGGCTGGCGGCGTGGCCGAACAGAAGTGTGTGCAGCAGCTGCGTTGCGCTCCTCATGCTCACCGGACACGACTGCACCAAACTGCGCTCAGCGCTCGCACTCGCCTACATGGTGAGCACACCGCGCTCAGCGCTCGCCTGCATGGAGAGCACACCGCGCTCAGCGCTATAGCCTGCATGGTGAGCACACTGCTCTCAGCGCTCGCCTGCATGGTGAGCACACTGCGCTCAGCGCTTGCCTGCATGGTGAGCACACTGGGCTCAGCGCTCGCCTGCATGGTGAGCACACTGCGCTCAGCGCTCGCCTGCATGGTGAGCACACTGCGCTCAGCGCTCGCCTGCATGGTGAGCACACTGCGCTCAGCGCTCGCCTGCATGGTGAGCACACTGCGCTCAGCGCTCGTCTGCATGGTGAGCACACTGCGCTCAGCGCTCGTCTGCATGGTGAGCACACTGCGCTCAGCGCTCGTCTGCATGGTGAGCACACTGGGCTCAGCGCTCGCCTGCATGGTGAGCACACTGGGCTCAGCGCTCGCCTGCATGGTGAGCACACTGCGCTCAGCGCTTGCCTGCATGGTGAGCACGCTTGTTTTGATTGCTCCTGCGTGTTATTTTTTGTTGCCTAGAATCGTCGTGACGTTTTCATTCGTCACTTTATTTTACTTCATCTAGTAATTCACATGTTGGATAGAACTTTCCTAATTCACTATTAATGACAATAAATCGTACCGAAATGGTAGCTGCCACCAGCACCCAAATGGGATTATTATAAGTCAAATAGATGACGTTATATTTCCCCTCAGGGGGATACAACTGTTGTATCTATGGAATTAGCGCTCCCACGGGGACTATGTGAGGGCCGAGCTAAGGGTTAGGTAGGCTTCCTTTTTGTTGGAATAGAATAGGTTTTTGTTCTGTTACGGACCATCTTTTTTCGGTTCACTGCTGTCCTGTTTTTTCAACACCTACTACTTTCTTCTTCAACTTTGATCTTGTTTCATAAACTTCTTTCTCATCTTACTGTTTCTATGCCCTTTCTGCGTAGATTCCACGTTCCCTAAACTCCATACTAAATGGTGCCTTCCTCCTTCCTCTCTTTGGATCGCCTTTGTAGCGGATAGGAAGGCTTAAACTAACTAATAATCTAATCTAATCTGACGTTATATTTTAAACGTCGTCATGATCAAATTGAAAGGTATTCGGTAAGCGCAAGCACGAGCTATATAAGACAATCATTAACGCATATCTTACCCTCGTTAGGTTTAAAAAATCATTTTTTCTATTTTCTGTCTTTCCTGATATTTCATTCTTAAGAGGGTGAATGAAGAGGCATTTCTCCGTTACGTTATTTGAGCGATATCGACTACAGATTTAGCTACGCATCCTACATACTTGGAGGTATGAAATTAAGAACTGCCAGACAAAGACATAGAATAGGGAGAATACTCATCTTATGCCAGAGCAGTTGTTGGTGGCTGGACTCCTCGTGACGGCATCGCCATCTTGTTGTAATGACTGACAATAATTGCCACTCGTGGCTGACGTTAGTGGGACGCTGTGCACTAATCACGGCAATAGAAATGAGTGAACATTAAGGGCTCAATTGGAGAATTTATGAATCTTAATTGAGTTAAATTATTCAGTGACAAACGCTAACAGCCGCAAGGCCGAAGCGCACGAACGTGAGCCTCCTCTCTTAAACGCATTGCAAATGACTCGCCGCGACACCCCTCAGGGGGATACAACTATTGTATCTATGGGAATTAGCGCTCACAGGGGGACAACGTGAGGGCCCGAGCTAAAGGTTAGGTAGGCTTTCTTTTTGTTAAAATAACATAGATTTTTGTTTTGTTACGGATCAACTTTTTTCGGTTCACTGCTGTCCTGTTTTTTCAACACCTACTACTTTCTTCTTCAACTTTGATCTTGTTTCATGAACTTCTTTCTCATCTTACTGTTTCTATGCCCTTTCTGCATAGATTCCACGTTCCCTTAACTCCATACTAAATGGTGCCTTCTTCCTTCCTCTCTTTGGATCTCATTTGTTGAGGATTGGGAGGCTTAAACTAACTAATAAACTAAACTAAACTCGCCGCGACTTCCTGCCTGCGCGTTCCTCAGAAGGACTCGAGTACCGCTTGTGCGTAAGCGAGGGTTAAATACCTAAGGGTACACATGAAAATGATCCACGAGAATACTGACGGGAGCGGTTTCCTAAACAACTCAACTACGAGTACATCAATAATTAAGTCTATAAATATAGTTAAATCCAAATCCCCCTTTGAGCAATATTAACATTAAGAAAATACAATTTGAATTTAAAAGTCGAGCTTCTTAGCATCTTTCTGTCGGCATCTCCGCGCGCAAAATCTCGAAGGCGTCCTGACTAGTCGATGCTTCTGGAAGGTTATAGACGTTTGAATGTTCTCACCGACCATAGACTTTTGATATCTTCATCTTCTGCGGTCTTTTAGAACTCAGATGAAATGATCCGCTGGCCAGTCGCCTCTCCCAGTTCTTAGCGTTGCTTCCTTTTTTCTTTGATCGTAGATCATTGATAGCTGTAATGAGAATTATAACACTCGGCGCTCAGCGCTCGTTGCATCTTTCTGGGGAAGGACACAATTTTATTGGAGGGAATAGGTGCACGTTGGGAGATAGTGTGAGGGCCCGATCTGAGAGTTAGGTAGGCCTTCATTTATTTTTCTAGCTAAAGGATTTGTCTTGAAATTTAAAATTTCTTGTTCACCGTTGTCTAGTTCTTTCAACTTTGTTTTTCAACGTTATGACTTCAACGTTTCTATGTGTTGAGATCTTGCGTAGGAACACACCTTGTGCATAGATTCTTAGTTCCCCGAATTCCTTACTGAATGATGTTTTCAGCCATTCTTGGAAACATTGTCGTGGTTATTGAGGGCTAAACTGCGTTTTTAATTTATGTAAACTGATATGTTTGTGCTTCGATTCTTATTCACATTTAGGATTTTACTGAGACACGCATGTTCGTCTTACCTGGTTCAGTTGCAAAATCTTAAAGTGATTCTGGGTGTTTAACAATTTTGCCGTCGTATTGATTGCCAACTGAACTTTCTTAATACATGAATGTTCTTAATTAAAAAAATTTCTTTTGAACACAAGCCTTCAGAATGGAAGATTATTTCGCCCCTAAAATTATGCTGTGAGTTTTCAACTGTTGATCTTGAGACTTTAACGAAGTCAAATTCATTCATGGGCTTTGACTGAAAAATCGCGACTAATTAGTTTTTAATTATCTATAAAACAAATATTGACATTTGAAGCAAAAGTTAAGAATTTTAGAAGTGGTGGAATCTTATTTTCAACTTCCTGCTGTGAATACCATTCGCTTGTTCAAAATTCACAAATGAAATTTTGTAAATACAAATTTGATTCTTTTATTCGTGCTAAATTATTTGAATCACATTTTCTACTTTCATTCTACTTCTCATCCACCACAAACGACAAGAACCTCCGAATATTATCTCAGATCACATCTTTAGTATCTTATTGGTAGGGCGCAGAATAAAATTTTTGGTATTTGGAGTTTTGACATTGATTTTCTTGTGATTTTCAGTGCACTTCGATGTGGAATAACGAAGAATTTACAAAGAACAAGCATGAACGAAACCTACATCTGCACAATTTAACGACTCTCATTGATCAACTCATCGAGCGGGAGGATGCAGCGACTGAGTTCATGCAATTTCACGTAGACCATTTAAGAAAAGCTGTGAATAATTACACTCGGGAATCAGAATACATTCCCGACACCAAAAATGTTTCAGAAATAGTTTTGACTGATAATAAAGTAAACTCGATCTGTAACGCGACAATTCCCCCTAACAGGCCATTCAGAACTCCTGGCGACAAAAAGCGCTCTTTGCTTTTGAATAAGGCGATTGGTCTCCAACAAAGCTTCATGTGCAGTCATGGTCTCCACAGATTGAAGACTATCTTAATAAGCGAACTTTTTCATTTTTCAGTCGACCATCAAAAAATAGAAATCCAGGATCTCTCGAGTGGTAAGTGTTCACGCCCAACCAAAAAGTTCACTGAGAACAAACCGGAAACACCAGCCAAGGGGGAGGGCTCTACTGAAGAGAAACTGGAAACACTTGCCAGGGGGAAGAGCTCCACTGAGAAGAAACTGGAAACATCTGCCAGTGGGAAGAGCTCTTCTGAGAAGGAACTGGAAACACCTGCTAGGGAAAAGAGCTTCACTGAGATGAAATTAGCAACACGTGCTAAAGGGAAGAGTTCCACTGAAGAGCAACTGGAAACGCCTGCCAATGAGTTAACAGAAAAGAAACTGACACCTTCCAATAGGTTCAGAGAAAAGAAGCTGACAACACCTTCCACGGGGTCCACAGAAACGAAGCTGACAACACCATCCACGGGATCCCCAGAAAAGAAGCTGACAACACCTTCCACGGGGTTTACAGAAAAGAAGCTGACAACACCTTCCACGGGGTTTACAGAAAAGAAGCTGACAACACCTTCCACGGGGTCCACAGAGAAAAAGCTGACAACACCTTCCAAGGGGTCCACAGAAAAGAAGCTGACAGCACCTTCCACGGGGTCCACAGAAAAGAAGCTGACAGCACCTTCCACGGGGTCCACAGAAAAGAAGCTGACAACACCTTCCAAGGGGTCCACAGAAAAGAAGCTGACAACACCTTCCAAGGGGTCCACAGAAAAGAAGCTGACAACACCTTCCAAGGGGTCCACAGAAAAGAAGCTGACAACGCCTTCCAAGGGGTCCACAGAAAAGAAGCTGACAACACCTTCGGAGATCAATAGCCCACGACCCAGCGTCCATATTACACCTCCTTCCATCGAACTATGGTCAAGTTTTTTCGAGCAACGAGATCAGGATCGGTGTGACAATGAAACTCAGCAGTCTATCATGCTTGAAACTGTGCTTTTTTCTCTCCAGCAGCCCACTGTGCCGCAAGTGGTGCCTTCTTCACCGCCGCAGCCCACTGTGCCGCAAGTGGTGCATTTTTCCCTGCCGCAGCCTACTGTGCCGCAAGTGGTGCCTTTTTCTTTGCCGCAGGCTACTGTGCCGCAAGTGGTGCCTTTTTCCCTGCCGCAGCCCACTATGCCGCAAGTGGTGCCT
>JACJUY010004124.1:8189-20959 GCA_014220935.1 Platorchestia sp. MABIK | reverse complement strand
TTCTTCAGTAGTTTCATAATGATTTCGAGGCTTCTTAAATTCGAGCTCAAACACTGAAATGAACATCACTTCTGACTTGCATGTCGGAACTGTTCCACCGTCCCTAAATACGTTGGAAATAACATGAAATCAACCGAAATTGCATGGTATTTCTGCGCATTCATACGTAGATAAACTAACGGTCATTGCAGTCTGATGTTAATTATAAGGCATTTTAACAACCGGTGTACACGATTATTTGTATCAGTCTTGATAGGAATAAAAAATATCTTTTCATCATTAGTCTGCCTAATGACCGCTATTCTATCATTTCAAATATCAATTATAACTTTCGGAGTTTGGGAAGCACGTCAAAAATTCAATTTTAATCAATTTAGGCGCGTGATGCTTTATTTTGCGATGTTAGTACGGCATTTTAATTGTTTCTGATCCAGAATAAAATTCTCGCTTTTTCAACAGGATTGGAGTTCACCTGCAAGCGATATTTGGGACACTCGTCGAGCTCTGGAAGTGTCATTGTAAGTGAGTGTATCATTTGATTGCATGCATCAAAAAATTATGCAGGCCAAAAATAACAAAAGCGTGGTCATCTTTTCAGTGAATGGAAATATTTTCAATTACTTAAATGCTTTGAAATAGAACAATTCTTCTCATTTTTTCGCCTTCTTGCGAAACTTGGAGAAAATATTTTGACTAATCTGAAATTGGACAATTTTCATGCAAAACGCAACCTGCTTTCTGCATAACAATGAAGGTGCCATTTTTAATTTACCCGAACTTTCATCTAGTCCTATTCCTAGCTTCACACACTGTAGCAGCTCATTTCGTTCAGTGAGAAAACCTCACAATGAGAAGACTGTAGCGGGAACCTAGGGAGGCATTAGCGTTGAAACGCTTTCTGAACAAAGCATCCTGGGAGTATAATGGCCATTAAAAATATTATGACCTGAAGCCCTTCTGGAGGCTGCAACTCTGATGTACGGTGTTTTAACATGCCTTGGGCTTCTAAGAAGTTGTTCTAGCTTTTCGGGTACCCGACAGGTGTTTGGAAATTTCTGAACTCCGAAGCTAAAATTGTGAGGTCACCATGTTGGATACTTGATGAACCAATCTGGTCTTAGGAAACGGTGACACTTTCGTCAGACTCTGACATAAAATTTAATATTGAATTCAGTTGTCTTCCCTTAGGAAGCATATATGAATGGCATTACATTTGTTAGTTAGGTTCGTTTATCCCAAGCTACGGGGACTGATGCCCCCAATGGAAGTATTATTGCGTTAACTCAGCTGTAGATAAACTTTCAGGATTTTTTGTGCATACTTTGCTCCTATCAACTTCAATACCTTCTTCGCTATCCTATTTTGCCGTTTCTTCTTCCTCCCTCACTTGATGTTTCGAAGCCCACGATGACTGTTTTTTTATTGAAAATAAACTGTTTTTCTTTTCTTTCTTTCTTTCTCAGGTCCAACACACCTTGGGCTTGAATTCCAGGTTTTCTTTAGTCCATGCTTGATGGTTCCTTCTCTATTGTCTATGAAAACACCTTTGCGTAGGTAATGGAGCCTTAAACTATGTATTGTCATATTATTTGGTCTGCTTTAGCTGATGCATTGTTTTAATTAAAACAGAAGGTGATCTTTCTCATCCAAAAAACTGGCTTCGCTCTTGTGAAAAATTCCAGAAAATACTTTATGGTGGAATACCTCAGTGTATCGATACTACCCCTCAGGGGGATACAATTATTGTATCTATGGGAATTAACACTTCCAGGGGGAAAATGTGAGGGCTCGAGCTGAGTTAGGTAGGCCTTTTTTTGTTGAAATAAAATGTTTTTGTTATATTAAGGACCACCTTTTTTTTTTGGTTCACTGATGTCCAGTTTTTCAGCACCTACTACTTTCTACTTCAACTTTGATCTTGTTTCAAAATCTTCTTTCTCAACTTACTGTTTCTATGCCCTTTCTGCATAGATTCCACGTTCCCTTAACTCCATACCAAATAGTGCTTTCCTTCTTCCTCTCTTTGGATCGTATTTGTTGTGGATAGGGAGGCTTAAACTAACTAATAATCTAATCTGTTTCGATACTATGAAATGTTGTATTACTTGTGACGGACGATATTTTCATATCACATTGTTGCAGGCCGATACAAATCCTGCGCCCGTTTTGGACTTCGACGCAGTGCTTGTACCCGCCCTGTCTCAACCCTACGAGCACGTTCCTGATGAACAGGGCAGGGCTAATGTCCATCTGGGGGAATTCATGGACATCAGTGAATTTTCACTACTTCCGTCTCGGCCATTTTTATTCGACGACGATGCCGAACTATCGGAACCTTTTTCCTTCGATACTTTCGATGAAATTTCTCGTCAACATAGAGAAATAATTTTCATAGCTTAAATGGCTATTCTGGTAGCAATCAGCTTATATGGCAACTCGTGTGCCAGTTCCAAACACAGCAAAATTTTGAACTACATGGACGCCATGAAGATTCATTGAAAACTTTTTAGACTTAACCTCTTGAAATCTTGAGAATCGCGGAAAATATTCTTATATAATGAACGCTGAAAATCTTCAAGATAATTTTAAATAAAACTATGATTTAGGCAGATGAAACATGACAAGAAAATAAGATTATTGAAGCTTTGAAGGGAACTTAAAAGGATTTCATGCTGGTCAAAAAATAACTCGCGAACTCTACAAAGTCAACCGGAGCTGATGAACATAAACGAGGACTTTTTAATTCAAGTCGAACAAAACAGTTCGGGTAGATTTGGGGGTTGCGTCGACGAAAGCAATTAAAATTTTAACTGAATCGAGCAGAAATAAATCCGGATGACTCGTGAATTGAGTAAAAAATATATCCCGCAGATTATTTTAGATAAAGCCTAAGAAAGCAATCTTGCGACCATCTTTAAAAGTGGACCAAAAGTGCAGTTTCAGGAGCAACAGTTACGCTCGGCCTGAAAATTTACACGCACAGAAGGTTTCCTCAATCAATTCATTGTTCAGTTGTTGTGTTGTGAAAGTGAAAAAGAAGAACTACCTATTCTAGTTTGTTCTTTTCCCAGGGTGAAGTCGGGTGACGTGTTCGGGAAGCATCACCCTTGAAAAAGTTGTTGATTCTTTAAACGCGTCTTCGTTAGGATTAACTGGAAGTTTTCAACATTTCTCGTTTATAATCAGAGCTGTGTCAATAAATGTTTCATCAATTGTATTTTATGCCAAGGTACTTTCGTTGTATGATTTTCGATATAACATTTGTTCTTAAAACAATCGTAAATCAGTACATAGCGGTTAATGCAAAAACTTATTTAAGACGTGAATTTTGCCATTCGACTTTTTCAAGAAATGTCGAACCGAGTGTTTCAGAGTATTTTTTGCATATTTTTTATGGACATCAGTATTTGTTGTTTGTAACCGAGGAAAGATATACGAAGTAAAGATTAATTTCATTTCGTTTCACTTTCACAACGTGACACCAGTTCAAAAAGTAGGCATCTGACAACACGAGGGTATCGGATCTCGCGTGCTCCAGCGCATGGCGCAAAAAGTTCTGCTAATCATAGACTGGACGCAGTATAATGAAGTACCTGTGTAACTAGGTTTTGAGGTTAAAGACTACTTTGATTAAATGCATAGCATCGTCTGTTTCGCCTTCCAGTGTAATCTCTGAGCCACAATGAGTCAATGCTTTACTTGTGTCCAGAAAAAAAAAAAATGCGAGATCGTTACTCTGCGGAACAGGGCTGCTGAGACACCAAATGAAAAGGGGTTCATCTGCTTCTGCTGCTTAAAGTGTATGTAGAGATTCATGGCATCTTGGATGGCTCCATTGTCTTCTAAATTGTGGACGACATCCTGAATTAATTGCCGGAAACCAAGGCTTCATTACGCATGTGAAAATTACCCAGTGGAAGTAAACGTATGTGTATTGAAAAACCATCTGTATTTGAAGATCTAAATTGCCAATAAAAGTCAAAAATTGAATTTCTAACATGTTTTCTTTAGCATAATCGCACTGAAGAATTATAATTTCGCGCATGTAGGATCTGTTTCAGCTCTGATTTATAAGATACTTCCATCTGGACGCTATTGAGTGCGCGAGCTTTACTCTAAATACATCTTATATAAACTTTCACTGCGTTAGTCCATTTGGACTCCACAGACGACAAACTTAGTCGTGAAATCTTTTATTTAAGAAGGCTGGGCAGAGCGCCCCGGCAGAAAAAAAACTGTTCTACAGAAGAATTTCTTCTGGAGCTCGAGGCCGCCGTTTCCATTGGGTGCAACATTGCTTGGCAATGTGAAGAAATGGCGCAGTTTATCATCAGTCTATGGCCTTCAAGAGGAATACATCAGCGTTTAGGGTAACAAAAGAATGCTTATTTTCAAAAAATAATTTCCAGACTTTTTTTGCGTTGTTAGACTAACTATTCTTGCGTTGGTTCTGGGTATTTACCAATATTTTATCACCGAATTTAGAATTAAAATTGCAACAGTTTTTACCTCGATTATTTATTCCTCATTGAATTGATTAGCTAAGAATTCGAGCCAACCCTCGAGTTTGAGGGTAATGTACGATAGTTCTTTCGTTGATGGAAAGTATCGTTCCCGCCTTCTGTTTTCAAACGCAAGGTTCCAAAGACTGCTGAACCACATAGCGACCAAATTGTTTTGCTCATAAACGAAATGTTTCGGTAATTTTCATTGAATTATCATACATGAAATCCAGTAAGGTTTAAACTTGACGCAATTAGAAGATACCTACGATGGGAGTGATTTCTAATTAAACATCTCAAAGGATGGTGGTCAGTATGGATTTAGTTATTAGATGCTAACGCACGTAGTTTCCTGTTGAAGATCCGATTTGGAGAAATAAAGAATTTACTTCTAAATTCTATCTCTAAATGAAACCAAACCAATAACGAAGTCAAGGGACGCACGACGCTGCCTAAATATGGATGCCTTTAAGACACGATACATCTCCTTTCTGAAGAAACAAATACTTTTATTCAATGGCGTACAATTCAGCATCTCCTGCATTAATCCTCAGCTGGTATCTTCATGTTATTTGAAAACATGAACCAGTAACGAAATAGCTTCGTGGTCGCTGTGACCTGGTGACTAAAATCGCTTGTCTTTTGTATTTAGGGTTCAACCGTTCAAAACTCGGCAATGTGAGCGTGGTGTTGTTTCCCATTGTTGATAAAAGAACCAAGGCACAATTATTGTCCTTCCATTTGGGTGTTTGATGTAGGTATTGGCTCGGTTAAGAGTAACCATTAATGAGTCTTGGTATTAGTTATTAGGCATTTGAGAAACCAATATGTGACTTGAAATTCAACTTTGGTTGGAAGTTTCTTTTTAACGATCTTCTTGAGCTGCTGGTTCAAACTTGAATAGAATGGAATTTTAGTAGAGATTTTGTAGCTACCAGTCGTCTAGAGCCCAGCAATCTGCTGATAAGAGGAAGTCTATCTTTTATATCGGAAGAATAACTCAGTGTTGAATAAGTCAAGGGTGTCGAGTAACTCTTTGGACTTACAGTTATGTACTTGTGTGTTGTACCTTTTAGTGCGATACGGAGACTACTTTCAAAAAGTGAAGAAAAAAACACTTTACTTATTCCGCTACCAACCGAGCATTTTTTAAATGAACATTGATGTAAAAAAGAGTAGTTTCCTTACGGCGCAATCAACCGATTGTCAAGGGAAAATAAAAGGCTACCGAGCAAAAATAGTAGATTTTTCTATTAATAGCCTTGTTCATGTATGTCATGATGAGATTTAAAGATAGCATTTCAGTGCATAATTTATGATTTGCTGTTTTTACGTTGTCTTCAGTTCAAAAAATATTCTTGCAGCGCGAAGAATTGCTGTAGTGCCGAACATAAGCGATTGATCTAATTGACATTACCCATTATAATCAGTGTTTGCTGGAATTAATTTAGATTGCATCAGCAGATATTTTTTTTAAATCAACATCAGCATCGATGTCTCACCTTCAGATTGCTCTGATCCTCATTACGGTTTTAGACCCGTCAGACGCTGGACGCGCGTTTCATAGTTCTTGACGCAGCTAAGTTACTTTCGTTATCGGCACAAACTATTTTACATTCAGTACTCGATTTGTCAACTTGAATCACGGATTTTTAGGAGAAAACTGTTGCAAAAAAAATTGATCATGGCGAAGTACGAGTGTGAAGATGCAGGACTCCAATTGCCGAGAACCGGAGGCGAGGTCCACGTCGTCCACCCGGTGCTCGACGTCGGCGACTCGTGTGTGGGCGCCGTGACGTGTGCCCCAGACCAAGTCTACTACGACGAGAAGGCTGGGCTCTTCTACTTGCTGGTGAAGGATGTCCTTAAAGTCTTGAAAGTCAACGGGGAAGAAGTGAAAACGGTTAAACGCGTGCTGTCAGTTTCAAGGTAGGTTACGCACATTTAGCTTTTCATAGTTGCATCCGTTGTATTTTGGTTAGCTACCCTGTTCGGCTGTGATTTGGTTGATCTCGCTACAACACAACTGAAGAATGTGATACTGATGAGGAATTGTATCAAGATAATATGTGCTGCTGTATCATATAAAACATCTGTCTCAGTTTTGAGATGTCATGCTGTGCCTTAGTCAAATCTGTACGCCTGTATACGGTCAATATCGGGTTTAATGCGATCACAGAAAATAAAAATTCCGTTTCAAAGAATCGGTAGAAGACCAGATTTGAAAACGTTTTTCATAAATGACATTCTGCTCGCTGATGCGTTATTTGCGAGTTATTCAACTTTGAAGTTATAGGAACGGCGCTCGTGAAATTGGTTTCCCGCTCAAAAGGAGAGGGTGTTCCAACAATGACGCAAGTGCTCGGAGCGGAAGAAAGGTATTGTTTTTGCAATAAATAACGTAACGAATTATTTCGCGACCCCGCGGAGCCTGCGGAGCCTGAGCCCACTTCTAGGATGTTTTAGTTGATAACACAATAAAGGTTTTCACGCAAAAATATTATCGGGACTGGAATTGTGAAGACTTGAATCGATATGCACTCGACTTGTTTAAATATGGCGGCGACCGAAGAGCATTAGCGAAACCGTAGGAGTGAATACCGTAGATTTAATATCAGAATATTTTTGTAGCATAGTATTTTTGGGTGATGACCTTTATTGTGTTATTAACTAAAACATCCTAGAAGTGGGTTCAGGCTCCGCAGGATTGGCAAATAATCAATTGCGAAGTACCCAAACGTACTCGAACAGCTTCCGCTCAAGCGTAAACTTACTGGAACTGCTATGGAAAACGAAAACTTCAAAGTTGAATAACTCGAAAATAACGCATCAGAGAGCAGAACGTCATTCGTGTAAAACGTTTTTAAATGTATTCCTTTGGTGATTCTTCGGAACGGAATATTTAATTTCCATGATCGCACTAAACCCGATATTGACCCTGTATACTTTGTGTTGTTCTTCAGTGTTTTGTTTGGGATTAAGTTTTGCTTAGGTTAGGTTGCTTTCATGGTTTTATATTATGAAGTTGAAAATACAAGAATGAGGACAACAAAGCTGGATTTTTATTGAACTCTAGGTTAATTTCGATACTGAAGCTTTACTTCCGCGTTTTTTGTTGTTTTTATTTGAAATTTTATATCATGAAATTATGGTTTTTGTTTACCACCAGACACTAATCGATTTTCCAATTTCTGTTGCTTGCATAATAGCAATGAGAGCAAAATAAGGTCAATATTGAATTTAAGCTTCTCACGGAAATTAGAAATTCCGTACCAAAGAATCGCTAAATGAACACATTTAATAACATTTTACAGGAATGACATTCTGCTCGCTAATGCGTTATTTTTGAGATATAACCGTAATTACGTTCAGATAGGAATAACATTATATGGTCGGTTGCTTTGTCGCCGCATTGTTGGGTGACGCCCACTTCTTGGCGCGAGAATAACAGCCTCGGTTTGGGTAAGTTACGGTAAGCTATTTTAGGTTGATTCATGTTATTTTGGGTTAGTTTAACTAACCTACCATAACCTACCCTAACCTCACCCATCGTTACGTTAATACCGCATTACAGCATATTTACGTGTCCGTTTCTTCACTTTTATGTACGACGTTCTTATAAGTTCAAAGTTGAATAACTCGAAAATAACGCATCAGCGAGCAGAATGTCATTCATGTAAAACGTTTTTAAATGAGTTTCTTTTGTGATTCTTTAGAACGGAATTTTTAATTTCCGTGAAAGGCTTAAATTCAATATTTACTCCAATAAAAACTTTTCTTCTATGCACTTTCCGTCATAAATCAGTATTTAACGAGTTATAGTGGTATTTTCATTTTGGTTTTTCATGGCTGGAATAAACGTTACATTACATCAGGTTATGTAGGTTAGCTTAGGTAATTTTATTTAAACAGCTGTACTAGCCTGGAAATACAATTGCTTCATCATTCTTTTCTATATATATTTACCGATCGTTCTAAAATAATTCGATTGCGCGAATGATAAGTACACATCAGGGCAGCCATGGCGTCACTCGCGGCATTTGAATTGTTTGCTGTTTTATATTGCTATAACTTATTAAATACTGATTTTCGACGGAAATTGAATAGAAGAAAAGTTGTTTATTTTGACCATATTACCATTAAACAAGCAACAAGAAATAGAAAATCGATTATTTGAGCAAATTCGAGCCATGGAATATGAAAGTTAACATACCGCTATAACTCGTTAAGTATTCATTTACGACGAAAAGGGCATAGAAGGAAAGTTGTTTTTCATCTCATTATCATACTACATGTAACAAATATATGAAAATCGATTAGTGTCCGGTCCTAAACATATACCTGAAATTCTAATAATAAGGCTTATTGGAAAATAATGGCACAGAGAATTAGAAATTTTTGAAAATTATTATTCAAAATTGGAGGCTTTACGAGGCTCGTATTTGGATTGGAGGCTCGTATTTTGCATGACCCCCTGTGTCAATTGCGTCACGCTCTTGGTGTAAGCTATAATGATAATAATAATTTTCAATACAATTTCTGTTATGTTTTCAGTTCGAAAAATGTTCAAACCAGTGATCAAACATTTTTAATATGTTCATTTCAAATCTGGGACTAGATTCTTACAGTGAAATTATACGAGTTTGAGCAATTCACATTTTCCCTATTTTTATTCTAATTATATTATCTCTGGGCTAAATAGTCCTTTCTCTTTGCTCTCTTGGGTCGCCTTTGTTGTAGCCAGGATGCTGCGAATTAATTTATATGAAAATACTACAGTGAGAATTTGAAATGAAGCAATCGGTGAAATTTTTTTTCCAGCTCTACGGAACAACTCCTGCTTAACTCCTTCAGGGAGATGGTTGAAGATGATTATTTAAAACTCCTTTCACAATATTCTCAAATGTAGCTTTCAAAATCCTTGACAAATTCGTTTAAAAAGGGGAACGTCAGCGCTTTTCATGGGGGCGTTCAAATCTCCCTCCCCCCCTCTGGGGGATACAACTATTTTATCAATGGAAATTAGCGCTTCTAGAAGGAAGTTGTGAGGTGTCGACTGAGAAAGTAGGTGTTCTTTTTTGGAAAGAGTTTTTTGTTCTGTGACGCAATACCTTTTTTCTTGGCTCACTGTTCTGCTTTCAGCACATACTACATTCTTAGACTTTTATCTTGTTTCATAAACTTTCCGTACCCTTCTTTAATGTGTACATTTTCCCACATTTCAGTTTCATAGTGAACAGAGACGATTCCAATAGCATCGTCGTACGAAGGATCTGGGAGAAACAATTACAAAATGTTTTTGTCCACGTCAACATTCTAGAAGAAGAGAAGAATTTCTCCCTCAATATGAACGGTAATGATTTTATTTTTTTCGAATGCTATGGATCGATGATTGAATGATTTGCAAACCATACACAGTGAAATTTAAACTTTATTTTCCAAAGAACCCGTACCCACAATCTAAATATTTTGTATATTTAGTCCTGGAATTCTATGTAATGGCTTTATATTTTTTACCATAACCATGAAACCTTCATTTTACTGTGCACGACTGAGACATTGAAAACCTTCGAATGTGAGGTATCGTCATTAATCTGTAGTCGACCGAAAAGTTGAACATTGGTAACACGTAGGTTTTTCCCATCGAACTCGAAAATTAAGCCTTTTTATGGATGCTTTTCGCTGCTTGGTTCAATTATTTTGATCTCCTCAGGGGGGGGATAAATTATTGCATCGATAGGAATTAGCTCTCCCGGGGGGTAAATGTGCGAGGGTCCGACCTGAGGGCTATGGGTAGTTTTTTTGTTTAAATGAAGTTTTTATTGCGTTATGGACCACCTTTTTTCGGTTCACTGCTGTCCTGTTTTTAGCATCTAATACTTTCTTGTTCAAATTTTATCTTGCTTCAAATACTTTTTCTCAATTTACTGTTTCTATATCCCTTCTGCATAGATTCCGCGTTTGTGCATTCCTCCCTCTTTTGGACGATTTTTTTAGCGGTTGGGCAGGATTGACCTAACATCCAATCTAATCAGATATTTTGATGGCTGCCCTCTCACGGAAAGTTCAACTAATGTAATATATATTCGCTTTCCCCAGTCTCAAAACTGTAGATTAGTTAGGCAATTTGCTGGAATAGGATATTTTTGATTTAGCTTTGGGCTATTTTTTTGGGCCAGTCTCGTTCATCAGAACCTATAGATTTCTTAAAAGTTTCATTTTGTTTCACGGACTTCCAAATTTGACGTTTCTATGAGCCGGGGATCTTACATGTGAACACACCTTGTGCATAACTTCTGCGAAAGGTAACTTTATACGACAAGGAATTGGCACTCACAGGGGGAAAACGTGAGGTCCCGAGTTGAGTTCGGTAGGCTTTCGTTAATTTAAAGTGTTTCATGTTTTGTTGAGGATCATTTTTTTCGGTTCATTTCTACTCCGTTTTTCAGCCCTACTTTCTTTAACTTTCATCTTGTTTCAACCTTGTTTCGCAATGTGCCCTGCCACTTGATGTAGGGGCTTAATACCTACACCTCACAAAACCATTATTCAACTTTTTTTCCCGAATCTGTGTTCAAAATTGTTCTATTCCGGACTCTCTTCCTACTTAATCTGTACTAGAAAGCAAAGATTATTTAGGATGGTAGCGGCACAGTCTTCCTAGAGTGGTCCTTTCCTAGTCTAAATCCCGAAGTTATGAAGGCAATTTAGCAACTGGCAACCAAGCCGACAGATGAAATTTTCAAGCGAACGCTAAAATTGCATTGCATTTCGGTTATGATTTTGCTCTCGCCCCAAACACCTAAATGCGTCCATTATTAAATTTCAAGCCCCTGGGAAATAAAATTAGTGTACCGATGTGAAATAGCACTTGCAAAGGAAGAGTACGAGTTCCCGAGCTGAAAGTTAGGTAAGCAAAGCCTTTTGTTGAAATCTGTTTTTTGTTAAGAACCTCGTCTTCTCGGTTCATTGTTGTCTTCTCTTCCGGCCCCTCTGGTTTCCTACTTGTTCTCTTGTCTTATTTCATAGCCTTATTTCTTGACTGTTTCTAAGCGCAGGGTATCTTGTTTGACAACACACCTTGTGCATAGATTCTACGTTGTGTTATCGCCTTACTAAATGGTGTCCTCACCGTTAGGGAGGCTGAAACTAGCTTCTGATCTGATACGTACAACGTACTAAATTCGTCGTCCCACAGTTCAGAGCAACGCTAGGTTCCGAGTGTTCACCAACGAGCTGCTGCTCGTCAGCGATGGCAAAACTCTCACAATGCGACAAAATGAGGGCGCACACGTTTCGTTTACGGACTTCCTGTGGGATGTCCTCTTTGTGGACGTGGTGGACGACGCCCGCCTGCTCGTGGCTTTCGTTCAGCACAATGAAATACGTATCCTTTACTAGACTTTCGCCTCGAAATGCGGACCTTTTCGTTTCTAATTTTTTATTCGAATTTGATTTGTTGTCCAAGCATGCGTGTCGGCCGATAGCTTTTCGTTACTTCAGAGTATTGGGCTTCTATCGCACGCAAATTATTTTTTAAATCTCAAGAAAATTAAAAAAAAACGTAGTTCAGTCTGTATAATTATCAAGGGTAACTTTTTACCACCATGCTGTGACAAAAGTATATTTCTTTCCGTCACATAATTTCTATAGGGTGGAGTCAGTTTTCTGCTTTTTGGGTTGAAATGGAATTCCAATGCTTCCTCAAGAACAAAGAAAAAATTATTTGCTCGGTAATTTTAGTCTATAAAATGTAAAAAAATTTCTTGCTGTATTGTAAAAAATATTCTTCACTTGGGCTTAATTTTCTCAACGCTCATCACAATAGAACCATGTAGTCATGAATGAAATCTGTTGTGAATTTTTTCCTTTTTCGTCGATTGCTATGATTTTTTTGCGAAAAATTTCCGTAACTATTTCTTGGTGCAGTTATTTTAAATCGTGGTCTCTCCGCGATGAAGGAAATAACAATTGCCTTCCCATTCGCGGTGAAAAACATCGTACCCGTGAAACTCGTTGGTGAACAGTTTTTCGTCATGGTGAGTATTCGCCTCCACAACATAAAGATATAAACATAAATTCAAGTATGTGTGGTAACGATAGAGTTATTAAATCTGTCCGATAACGATAGGCCATGAGAGTTTTCAAGATGGTGCTATTGACACAAGTCTTTGCGCGATGACGCTGGGGCCGCCAAGTCTTTGCGCGATGACGCTGGGGCCGTCAAGTCTTTGCGCGATGACGCTGGGGCCGCCAAGTCTTTGCGCG
>JACJUY010004123.1:47979-75743 GCA_014220935.1 Platorchestia sp. MABIK | reverse complement strand
TCACCACCGCAACACACCAGCAACACTGCCACTACCACAAGTCACCACCGCAACACACCAGCAACACTGCCACTACCACAAGTCTATTGGTTAGCACGAGTCTCGTTACCGACGAAATGACTTTCCTCCAATTCTTCCCGTGTGCTGCCGTCCAATGGCAGGCAATTGACAGAATATCCACAAAATACAATATCAGAAATACCAATATCCAGAAACTAATAGTACACAATATAATGCAGAAAAAATATAATCCGATATTCAAAAACGATTGAGAAAAACTTCTGATTTCAGGGCTTCCAGATACACCTGACAGACACCGCAGGTTTCTAAATTTTTAAAAACTGTTCATGGAAATTACCGAAGCAAAAAATATTCAGGTACAATTGGCTTAAATCACCGATCTCCACATTTAATTGACGGAAATCACCGATATCCAGGTATAAGTGACTTAAATCCTGAATAGCTGGAAACGACTGGAAGAAATGGCCAACATCCATATATCCAGGTATATAACGGAAGGAAACCCCTGATATCCAGATGATATCCGCCACTGGACATTGCAGGCAAACAGCTCTCACAAGAACTTGTCGAAAGCAAACAGCTTCTGAGAGACGCGTCCTTTGCAAACAGCTCGCACAAAAACCTTGTGACAAATTCTTTGCTTGTCTCACGCAAATACGAACGGAATTGTCCATTCAACTCGAAATTGTCGAATAGACCCGAAATTGTCGAATTGACCCGAAATTGTCAAATTGACCCAAAATTGTCAAATTGACCCGAAATTGTCAAATTGACCCGAAATTGTCGACTTGGCCCAAAATTGTTAAATTGACCTGGAATTGTTGAATTGAGCCAAAATTGTCGAATGCACCTAAAATTGTCCAAATTTGAATATCGTCTGACAGCAATACATGATGATGGATTTTTGCAATTTCTGTAAAGAGGACAAGGCGAGACAGCGGGCGCTCGATGAGACAATCTCTGCATTGTTGGAGAATTGAAAATACTTGCCCAATGAAATCCTGCACTTTCCTGAACAATTGAAAAACGCATTTCAAAATCCGTTTAAAGCGGACTTGCGGAGATAGAAGTTGTTTTTTAAGAAATAATCTCTCGTGAGTTTTTCGTAATTATGGAATAAATAGAAACAATGAATTTGTGGATGTATATTGGAAGAGTAATGGCAACGGTTAGCACAGCGCGCACCACCACACCACCTCCCCCCACGACGTCAGACTGGTCACTGAGCGAAGCACTGCGACTCGTCAGGTTTGGTCCCCTTCAAAGGAGCTAGCTCAAAAACTCAGCCCAAAAACAGAAAAGAGCAAAACTTTCTTAAATGGAAACAAACGATGGCCTAAACTTACGGGTGGGATGAAGCTGGCTCAAGTAAGACATCTTAGCAGCCGTACGCTCATGAGAACGAGTTGATGAAGACCAAACTGAGAAAGCGTGAGAAGGAACGACAGAGCTCTCAGCCACTTGAAAACATGCACTGACGTAGCGGTAAAACTTTAACATAAATAAATCTACTTTTGAAAACTGCAAAAGCATATTGCATAGATGAAAATTTTTCTATTTATGATATTTACACATATAAATTTGGTAGATAGCTACAGTTTAGCATTGATATTGAGGAAATAAGCAATAAATCATCACTGTTAGTACGAGAAAAACACATTACGTGAAAAACTCATTTGATGAAAAAGTGTCTCATTAATAAGAAATACACAAGATAGATAGTATGAAGTGCTTTGTTTGCAGCTTCTAATAAATATTTATTAAAAAATGATTCACATTGACTGAATCTACTGTGAGGTTTATTAGCAGGCTTAGTTACTTATAGCATTATAGTGTAATTGCGATTTAACAACACTTTAAGTAAAATATCTCCTTGTTCTTTTGATTAAAAATTTCTATCTGCTATTTAAGGGTACAAATAATGCATTGAATGTGTGCTAAGTCATTCTCTCTCACAGTTTTATTGCAAGATATTTTTGTTGTTTCCACCGAGTTTTTACTTTGTTCAAAAATAATAATCGTATAACAGCAAATCAATCATGTTTTCATTTGGTACTGATGTAGAATTGACGAGAGATTTCTGTAGTTCCGTCTGCCAAAATGATGTTACAATTTTCTATAATTTTTTCAACAAAAGTCATTAAGTCTCAAGCTATCGATACTATACTTTTGTCTTAGAGATAGTATGCTTGAACATATTGCTTGACAACGGGTTAACACACACAAGTTTTATAAGTTAGTTTATAGACAAGTTTCATGACACAAATTATTCCAAACAAATTTCACCGGACAAGTTCTTTGATTGTGATAATTTTCTTGCAATTGTGTCGGTAGGCATTTCTCGTTAACTTAAAACAGAATAGTGTAACTTAGTGATGCTTACGTGTAACAAGAACCGCAAAAATATGGGTGAATTTCATTGCAAAAACTAGCACTGCTTGCTATATAATACATTCTTCGGTTAGTTTTAGACGAGTAAGTTCTTCACGAAATCAGCTCATGTTGTTTCCTAAACTAATATTCTTAAAGCAATGTACAATTTTAAAGACCATGGACATTTACAAATGATTTTTCACTCTTCATCACTTCAGTGATTTATATGGTATCTTTCAACGAAGTGGTTTAAATCGCTACTTCCAACGCAGTGATTTAAATCCTTTCTTTTAACGCAGCGATTTAAATCCCTACTTTCAGCCCAGCGATTTAAATTCCTACTTTCAACGCAGTGATTTAAATGTAAATTTTCTTATTTTTTCCTCTTTCGCGCATTTGTTCGAGAAGCATCATTCGAAGCCGAGGCCTTGTCTTCCTCTAGACCAGGGCACGATAGCGATACGAGCTGCTGTTCAAATTTATTCATTGTTGCAGCCCACGGAGTGGCGATACCGTCATGCAGCGTCAGCCAACCCCTAGTGACGTCAGGTGACTGCGTGGCTTCCTGACAACATTCCTGCAACGTCAGGTGACGTTAGTTCTTGTCAAATAACGTCAGGGGACGTCCGGTGTTGTCAGGTGACATCAGGTATTGTCAGGTGACATCAGGTATTGTCAGGTGACATCAGGTATTGTCAGGTGACATCAGGTATTGTCAGGTGACGTCAGGTATTGTCAGGTGACGTCAGGTGTTGTCAGGTGACGTCAGGTATTGTGAGGTGACGTCAGGTATTGTCAGGTGACGTCCAGTATTGTCAGGGGACGTCAGGTATTGTCAGGTGACGTCAGGTTTTGTCAGGTGACGTCAGGTATTGTCAGGTGACGTCAGGTATTGTCAGGTGACGTCAGGTATTGTCAGGTGACGTCAGGTATTGTCAGGTGACGTCCAGTATTGTCATGTAACGTTATTAGGAAGATATTTAGTAAGCGAATTTCTCATGCGTTAAGCTTCAGTCAAGCGTGAATTTCTTTTAATCTATCCAGAAACTTGAGTCGATTTGACCAATAACAGGTGAACACTTCACTTGCATGGAGAAATGAGCATGTAAGACTATATGAGGAATGTCATAAGAAAGTGACAGTTTGTGGTCGGATACAAATAAAAAAACTAGGCAATTCACAAAACGCATTTTTTGACGAATCTAAATGAATCAACTTATTTCGTACAGTATTCGAGAACACACAAAAAATTCTTTTACAGACAACTGTTCAAAATCTCGCAAGATACCGCATTTCAAAAATCTTCCTTGAATTTTCGAAACGAATAAAATGACTTCAACTTTCAAAAGTTTTACCCATAAAAAATGTGCAGCAAATATTCGTGGACGTTGTGAGCAGGTTCTCGGTGGCAAAGGTTTGGCGTGTTTAGAGAGAAGCCTTTTTGATTTTGAACAATTTTTCTCTGTATTTGGCGTGTGCCGACGTTCTGCTGTCGTCTCAGAAAACTAAGAAAAGTGAGGCCTGTCGCAGCACTCAGTCGCGTGAGACAGACGCAGTTTCGTGTTACCGCCGCTGGTCGGTGTCAACTTTGTGAAATTAAGCAAGTTTGACTTGGAGTTACAACACATACTTTGTGCGCACTGGGTGCTCTGTGTAATGCCGTCCCTCTTTACAAAATAAGGCCTGTAAATGCCTTATTTATTTAAATCATGAAGCCATTTCATCTAATAAAAAAGGTAAACTTGTACCAAAAATGTACAGGAAAAAATACCATTTTCTTTAAGCTCTCGAAACGAGCGCGCTTAGATTCCTGAGTCATGGTAGACTGCTAAGAGAAAACTTAACAATGCCGAACTGGAAAGAATAATAAACTCAATAAACAGTTTAGTAGATAAATGATAATAATTACAGGTACTGCATAGCATTTGAAGCTGGAAGCACAGTAAGCTCACTTAAGGAAGCACGGAGCTGCAGAGACGCAAGACGCTCGTCACGTCGCAAAAGTTCGATGGTTCCCGGAAAACTTGTCAAAACTTTTTTAATTGAAGGGAAGTGTGTGCTGGGAAGCATAGCGTGCCCTGCTTCCTAAGCGCTTGCAGCAAGAGAGGCTAAAGAGGCTTGCTTATTTCAAGAGCAACATCAATGTTGAACGATGTTGCCCATTTAAATCGAACTCATCTCACACATTCGAGTTACAACAGAGGTAATGTTCTTTCATGTATTGGTTTGGCTAAACTATTTTTTGTGTTTTACTACGGGAGTTTTTGGCTGGTGCTATTTTTTCTTTTTGGCTATTCATAATGAATTTGAGGAGAATTATAAATGTTTCATGCTAGCCTTTTTTGGAACGTTAGAACATGATCGCAAAACGCAGGCTCCTTGTGCAAAAACTATTGCAATTTTTCCTCATTTTTTCTCGCTCTGCTTGAATACATTTTTATGTCCAGTAGTAATCACGTCTTAAACAATTAATAATAATATTCTGGATTTAAATTTAGTTAACAGAATGATGAATAAAAATTTAAAACGATTCAACTGGAAACTTCGCACACAATTTTATTCAGCGAACTTTTTTGATATTACAAAAAATTGAATTTAAAACTATGACCGCATTTTGTACTTTTATACTTCCCCTCAGACGATTTGATTGTCGGAATAACGAAACCATTTTTAAAATTTCGAGCTCCATAAATAAAAATCATGTTTTGCTGAAATGAACGTCTCTCACTAATTCAATACAATCGTATAACAAGTATTTGCACTGCTACTCACTTCTTCTAAGCCCATTGAAGTGAAAAATATAAAATCAAATCTTTACCACAGTTATTTTCAACAGGGGCACAAAAAAATAATGTTTAATTGTCTTTGTACTTCCACTAGAATAATTAAACATTTGGATAATTGTTAAGTACACAACACAAGTGAAATTATGTCATTTCAGAACATTCACCATTTTAGAAATTAGAAGCTAACTGAATTGAATCTCGCATATAAGTATGATAATCATCAAAATGATCAGTTGTCTTGTATTCCAATGCGATAAAATTTCAAAATGCCTTTCGCACAATTTGATATGAACTGGACCAACACAGCGGTCTCCCTTTAGGAATGTAAATGTCATCCGAGGTACACTTCGAATTTAGTCTACGGGTTTTACTCCAAACATTTAACTTATTCGCACCTGTTCTGAGTGGGAGTTGACACATATATTACCACCATCTAAATGAACTTCAAGAAAATCTTTCATTGTAAACTTTTATTAACACAAGCCTCAAAAAGGGCGTAGTGAATTTTCTTTTTATTTTAGAGTAGTTAAAGTCAGAGAAATAGGCAGACACTCGTTGTACCAATGTCCTTGAAGTTTTCAAGTAGGAAAACGAGTAGGCACTCATCCTAGTATAATGACTAGCAAAGAGAATGGAGAGACTATGGAAGTTTCGCACATTACACTATCTCTTTTTATGTGCAGCGATTAAAATTAAAATTATAAAACCAGTCATAGCGCAAGATGGTCAAGGTATCGGACAAATTTTAACTATCCAGAGACATTAAACCTTATTTTTTTAGTCATGAGCAATGCAGTTACTCTATCATACACATTTTGAAGAACAAAAAACCAAAATCATCCTTGCCGGATCGACCTCAAACTAAGCTTACACCCTTCCAGTTCCCTAAGGCACAGCATTACGCTGAAGGAAGTTTCCTGGCACTCGCCAGTCTCGTAACTAACAGGTTTGTGTTTGCTGATGTATCAGGATTAGCGTGTACAAATGTGATTGTGTGAATTAAGAGTATGTTATTTTTTGTGTATGAATTAGGGTTCTTTTGTGTTCCTTATTGAGATTTTAAAAAGTTCGTTTTTCTCATGTTTCAGCACCGATGATGTAATTTTAATTCCAAAACGTTCGGAATAAATGCTATGCTCGTTTTCGCTGTTGTTCTTCTTATTATTCTAAGAGTAAGATTAACGAGTTTCCATCGCATAGGAGCATTGCGGACAGTAAACTTGGCAGAATCTGCATCGTCAAGCCAGGGAAGAGCGACTGAAGAGCCCTTGGCTAGGATCACTTCGATGTATGTGAGGTCTTGCTTCTAGCGCGATGAAGCTGCTTCTCTTTACTGCCTCCCTCCGCTATCGCACACAGCCCAATGTTGAACATTACTGTACACGACCCGTCAAAAATGATGTGATAGATTATTTTCCTCATATAAATCCTCCAGATGTGGATGACAAACAAATATATCCATCCCAATAGTACCCGCTATCAAAATATTCTTGTACTTGTGCACTGGTGAAACTCGTTTCACAGATACGGTCATTAGGCATCCTTATGAGCGTCACAGAGAGGCGGAAGAAGCGGGCACCAAACAAATGTACAGGATGGAGCATAAGTAACGCACCCTTTTAAAAAATTAATAAAAAACTATGAAAGGTATAACGATAGGGTTAATTGCAAACGATAGAGGAACTCTTTAAGTTTATTTACATGTCGTATCCTGTCAACAGATGCTTAATTTATTATTAATTTTTAAAAGGGTGCGTTACTTATGCTCCACCCTGTATAAACACAGTAAGGGTATTATCAGGTAGGATGACAGTTTGATCGATCACTGATCACTGATCGATCACTGATTAAAGCGATGTATTGGGGTTGAGCATTCCCTAAGAGCTTGGGCGACGATGAAAGTTTGATGTAAAAGAGAGGGCAAATTGGAAATGTTTTGTACCCGATAGAAGAATTCTTTTTAGGTAAATAGCTTACCTGTAATTTGTGAGATAATTGAATTTCTCCCGATTGATCGACTTACGTGGGTACAGAATTTAATCTCTTCTTCAATACTTGTATAATTTAGTCGCAAAACGAAGTATTGTAGAAAAATTAGGCTGCTCTTACATTTTCTGAAAAGTTCAAACAACCGGACGAGGAGATTAATAAAGCTTTTGTGTTTGCACTGACAGACTTCTAAATAGCAGCTAATCCTTTACCGATTATACGGATGTCAAAGTAAACTATCTTTTTCATATTTATTACTCGTACTCTCTGTATTCTGCAAAGACACGTACAGGTCTATTTGAGGCATGATTCACGGCTGTCACTGATGATGCATTGAGAAAGTGAGACCTAAAACGTACGTAGGAACCTTCAGGATCTTGAATGGAAAATGAAGATGCAGAGAAATAGTTGAAAACATCAAATAGGTTTGACGTACCATGAGGATCTTGGTTTAAAAAGTAGCATGCATTCTAAAAAATGAGAAATGAAGTCAGTAATAAAATTGCTATCTGAAATGAAACAAAAACGAAAAAATTGCAAGAAAATTATCATGGAAAAACTAAAATGGCCACTAAAACTTAAATTCAGAGAAGCTAAAATTCACAGAGCTAAAAGAAATCGATAAATTGACATTAACTGGCTACTTATTTACGTGCGTCAAAGCTGTAAGAGGGGAGATGATTGGTTGAAACGTGAGTAGTTTCGGAAATCAATCAAGATTCAAAAACTCGCAGGTCTCAATAAAAGTCAATTTGTTTAAAAATTGTAATCCTACTTAATTTAGCAGGACTCTACGCTTGAAAGTGAAATTTTCATCAATTACAACTGGTGTTGCTACGTAATACCACCTCCAAAACCACCAGCACTGGCCCACAACCCGACCAGCACCATCGATGCTTTACCTGAACTCCACAGCTTTTTTTTCTTCGGAACAATACTCCCACCACAACCACCACTATTGCTTCTCAACCCTACCACCACAACCACCACTACAGACGTAACACCACCACCACCACCACCACTCCAGCCGTAATACCACAACCACCAGCATTGTTTCTCAACACCACAACAACTAATGATGCCACCACCCGATGGACACTTGGCACACTAATCCGCACTCCACCGCTCGTTGATGCAGCATTGGTGATGCTGATGTTCCGAGGCAAATCCAGTTAATTATAATACAGAGTTGGGACTTGGTTTGTTGGTGGGTTGATCCGTGTCTGTGACGCCCTTATATGCTCAGTGACCGCATCTGTGATACGAGCTTCGCAAGCACCAGAATATTTTTATTGCAGGTACCATTAGGTTGGATATATTTCTTAGTCATCTACACCTGGAAGATTCATATCGGAATATCGAATCCCGTCATTTTGCACGAGCCTTGTACGCAAGTTCTTTTAATAAAGCGAACTCTCGCCTTGAGCGTCCAGGAACAGGACTTTGTCTTTAACGTGAAAGTTGAAAGGCTGCGCTGAGCTGCGAGGAACACGGCCTGCTCTGACCGCCGCTAAATAATTCAGCCTCACGCGCCTGCAAAACTGAATGTCATCCATGCGGTTGCCCTCTTACCAGAAGCGCTTCTCGCCCGGATTATTTGCTCGTGCAAATAAAAGCGCTCCGCACGATACTGGGTAATCTCTAAAGTCGAACCTAGGGTTGGGGGTTCAGCTTGTTGTTTGTCATTGAATATTTTCATCGGGAATTTTTGCTGATTTATGAGCATAAAATACTATTGTGAGTGCCTCATCTCTTAACCAAGCTCAAACTTGGAACATCTCTTAGAACTACCACGGTATAAATTTTTATGCTGAGAAATTTTATCTCTTTCATTTAAAAAATGCATTAACGATCTGCATAATTTATTCTAATTCGGTTTGCAAAAATTTTATCTCCTTCTAAGAATGTTCTATTAATTTTGCTGCTTTTTAAATGAATACACTTATCAATGTATATACTTTTAAAAATTGGAATCATAAATGATTTAGCTCAACCCGATTAAATGTCGTCAGTGTACAAATCATCAGGAAAAACTGCGTTCTGTGATTCTTTGTATTTCATTTCTTGGATTCTTTGTTTTTCAATAATTCAAATTCTCATTACTGAGATACGCTTATCACTTCCTCAAACTTTTGTTCATCAAGACAAGAGCACGATAAAAATTCGCGGACATTGAAGACAAAAATGACACCGCGTATGTAAAGTGGTGCCGAGAGACGGAACTCGACGGAATTCCTTACAAGAAAAGCACGTTGTGCTGGAAGCCGAAATGTTTACGATACAAAAAGGCGGCATACTCTGCAGAAAATTGCACATTTCTTGCATAAACCATGCAATTTTTCTAGTTCGTGTTTGTTTACGCACAGATGCCGCAGTGTACCTGCTTACATCCATGATGCAGGTCGACGGGTACGGAACTTGAGAGCGTTATGCATGCGACATCTAAAATAAGAGCCAGAGAAGCGTCCAGTTCAGTCAGAGCTCCAAATTACACAAGTTCTGAACGAGTTCGCTTTTTGAATGGGGCTCGTTGTTCTACATTCAAATAATAACAATGAAATGCGGAATCATTTCTGTATCCAATAAATTACGAAATTGGAAGTGAATTTATGGATCTTTGTAATCACGATTGATCAATTAATAATTGATCAATTATTAATTGATCAATAGTTAATAAAAAATTAATCAATTACTAATAATCAATTACTAATAATCAATTACTAATAATTAATCAATTATTACAATTATGAGGTGTGAAATTGATTTTGGTATTTAGCATACCATCACGAACTATGGAAAAAATTTCTGTGCCCACGCACCATCAACTAAATATGACGCGCATATCTACATTTAAGGAACAACTACAGAAGACAAAGACGTACATACATTCGTGTACTTAGGCCCCAACTAGTGAACAAAATTTTATGTATTTTATTAATTTTTAAGTTAACATGAAAAACGATGATTGAGTAATTCATATTTATCTGCTGTAATGTAAACTCAAAAACGTAAATGGTGCTGGAATATCGTGAATCGGTAAAGGAAGAAAGTAAATGAAAAAGCGAATGGAGAAAAAAACAAAAAATCCCTTGGAAGTAAAATTAAAGATTTGTATCCTCGTAACGTGAGTTTGTGTGTGTGAGTTTGTGTGTGTGTGTGTGTGTGTGTGGGAGGGGAGATTAAATCATTAAATTGCTTGTCGCTTATCACGAAGCAACACGGCAACATATTTAAACGATGTAATTTTCTTTCAAGATACTATTGCTGGATACATGAACATAAGGATTACACTTGAATACTGAATGTGAACTGTTAAATTATCCTGATCGCAACGCTTGTTTGCGTGGCAGGCACTGGCTATACATAAATTTAAATTTAAAAACAAACCTTAATTCTATTTCAGGACAGAATTGTTTGTCACTGCAACCCATTCTATTCTGGGAAATTCCCCAACTCAATCCTCGGAATATATTTTTCACGAGCAAAATTACTCGTCGGTGCAATACCATCTATTCTTGGAAATTCCTCGACTCAAGACACCGAATTTATTATTGACGAGCAAAAATGCTCGTCAGTTCAATCTTTTCTATTCTTGGAAACTCATGAACTCCGCTCCACGGGTTGCTATGATGATGGATTTAGCATCCACTCTGCTTGAGAATATTGTGCTGAGAATTACAGCTTCGATGAACGCAATTCCTTTGTTTTTTTCCTCGTGCTTTTTTGAAAATTCTTCATTCCTCTCTCCATTGTTCCTGTTTATTTTGTCTAATTGATGCATAAAGGTGCAGACTTATGACAGAGGGCGCAGCACGGGCCTCACGTTGGGACGCTGTGAACCATTTTATACGACGCAATGTTCCTCGAAAAGCTCGGAGTGCTTTTAAAATTTCCATCAAATTCAATATCCAACTCAAATTTAAAATTAAAAGTTGTTTAAAATTTCATGAATAGCAAACATAAACTGGGTGAAATAAATAACATTCATTTAAAAAATTTTGGGTAACAAAATGGGTAACAACGCAATGAATGGGTTAAATGATTAGCTATTTTCTTCGTATTTTAACACGTGACGAAGTAGAACAGTTACGTGGGTTGAGAAGTTGGGAAAAAATTAAACTTCAAATAAACTTAGTTTCAAATAATTAAACTTTGAAATCGGCAAAAAGTTAGTTACAACGTGACATCATATTAATTTGAGTTCAAAAATATTAGGTAAAATTTCAGGTTGTGACCGCCACAGGGTCACCAAGCTATCCACGTGTTAGTCCAAGCTTGGCGCTCGATGTTGCTCTCAATATTTTAATAGATGAACAATTAAATATTCTGACGAATTTTTGATGAATTTAATGCACAACGTAGTGACTAAACCAAATTCCGACCATTTCACAAACGCCTACATATGAACGATTCATTCTGAAGTAAAATAATCTATACGAGCAACAGCACGGAACTTTCGGAAATTGCAAGAATACCTAATGACACAACGAGACCACTTTCGGTAGTTTCAGTTTTCTCTCATCACACGCGAAAGAACTTGTGTCCTTGCTATATTATCGGAGGTGTCGGGCCAAAATTCACAGCCTCTTAATCTCCTCAATAAAGTTTCTTTCAAGTTCATTAGGTTTTATACGGAACAGATAATTGCTTGGTGAGTGTTATTGCTGCAATTTATGCGAGAGGAATGTGCTGTAATTGCGGCGATCGGGTGGCAGGATGCAAGAATGGTGGGGTTGTACTGCGGGGTTAAAATCGGGTCGTAAGGAATGGTGAGGTTTTACTGCAGGGTTGAGGTCGGGTTGTAAGGAATGGTAGGGTTGAACTACAGGGTTAAAATCGTGTCGTAAGGAAGGGTGAGGTTTTACTGCAGGGTTGAGGTCGGGTTGTAAGGAATGGTGGGGTTGTACTACAGGGTTAAAATCGGGTCGTAAGGGATGGTGGGGTTGTACTGTGGGGTTGAGGTCGGGTTGTAAGAAATGGTGGGGTCGTATTAAGGGGTTGAAGCAGTACTGTAAGATGTTATGTAGTTGTATAGCTAGTTTGGCATATTAGGTTCCACGACATACTTTCTGACGCCACTCTGCTGTGGCATGACCCTGATGCCACTCCTTCTCTGTGGCATGACCCTGATGCGACTCCTTCTCTGTGGCATGTACTCACGTACGCCATCTTGGGAAAATAAAGATTCGTCCAGAGTGGAAGGTAGTCAAGCCCCCTCATGCCCCCACTGGACGCGTCACGCCTTCCACTGGCTTCAGGTAAATACTCATTGAAAATTTTCCCAACATCTTTCAAGGTGGCTGAAGCATGCATTCGTTAGCGCAAAACGGTAAATGTGGTTTTACGCTCAGCCGATG
This sequence comes from Platorchestia sp. MABIK, assembly GCA_014220935.1. Classification (NCBI taxonomy): domain Eukaryota; kingdom Metazoa; phylum Arthropoda; class Malacostraca; order Amphipoda; family Talitridae; genus Platorchestia; species Platorchestia sp. MABIK. Next base: position 63,217 of record JACJUY010004123.1, on the reverse strand, counting down.
CTTTAGGCGCGATTAAACTGAGAAACTGTGGGCGCAGAAACTAAAAAGGGTGGCATTCATTATCTAAAAAAGATCATTTTCGGTGAAAAATTCTTCCGTTCTACATACATTCATTTGCTTGCGTGGACTGTGTGTATATTTTGCTCTGCTTCAATAGTTGAGGTGTCATCCACTGTCACTCCTCCATTTAATCTTTAAATTTCAGAGAGTCTGAACTAAAACACAGTTTTCAGAGCGCATCGAATGAACCACAGTTCAAAAACTACATGTTAAAGTGTTTTATGAATTCATGCGATTAAAATGTAATTCATACACTGATTCACATGCAGGAACATGCAATGAATTTTGAATTCATTTTAAGCAGTGTAGTTAAGTTGTGTTTTTTCTTTTTCCTGCATGCATCATAACCTGACTTTCATCACCGTGATGCCCAACACCACAAGCACCACAACAGTGAAGTCATAACCTCCCAAGACCCCCACCGAGATGCCCGACACACAAAAGGATCGCTCCTCAGGGCACGGAGCCCTAAGCTTCTGCCCATTTCACGAGGCAAAAATAACAAGAAGAGGAAAACAAGCCCGTATTTCGAGCCTGTTTTATTAAAGATGGCTGAGCGACCGAGGCACAACGGTTGCCCTAGCGGGAAAATAAAAAAAGCAGATCAGTAATTTCATTTGGCAAGCGGCGTGCCTGTCTGCAGGCTTTTTGTGGGTATGAAATTGACGGAGAGTGCGCTGCTGTGTGGCGGCGGTGTGCTGCGTTGCGCCGGTCGCCTTTAAGGCAGCGGTAGCTGCAGCGTGCAGCTGCGTGTGGCTGTGGCAGCTGCGTGTGGCTGTGGCAGCTGCGTGTGCTGCTACAACAGCTGCAGCATATAGCTTAGTGTAGCCATGTCGACAGCGTAAACTGCAGCTGTTTCACTGTTTTACACCGAGTACTAGCAAGCAGCCAGACAAAATTAATGACGTGCGTTGTCTGTAAAAGTACACCGGCATTAAATCAGAAGTGCCCGAACGACTGAAGTCCACGGAATCAGGGGAAAAGGTTCAAATATGAGCACAACTATGGCGGTATAGGCTCCCGAATATGGGTTCAATGCCCGAATACGGGTTTAATGCCTGAATTTGGGTTCAATGCCCGAAAATGGGTTTAGTGCTCGAATATGGGTTCAATGCTCGAATATGGGTTCAATGCCCGAGTATGGGTTCAATGCCCAAATTTGGGTTCAATGCCCGAATTTGGGTTCAATGCCCGAATATGGGTTCAGTGCCCGAATATGGGTTCAATGCCCGAATATGGGTTCAATGCCCAAATATGGGTTCAATGCCCGAATATGGGTTTAATGCCCGAATATGGGTTCAATGCCCGAGTATGGGTTCAATGCCCGAATATGGGTTCAATGCCCGAATTCGTTTTCAATGCCCGAATATGGGTTCAGTGCCCGAATCTGGGTTCAATGCCCGAATATGGGTTCAATCCCCGAATATGGGTTCATAAGAACGCAAGGGAGGTTAAAATATGTCTCCTAGCTCATTGCCATGCTAACAAGCTTTTATTTGACTTGTGTTCTTTTGCATCAATTAGAAAGTAATGTGCGTTTTCTTGCTGTATGTCGCAGTCGCTGCGGTCGCTGGGAAATGCAGTCTCTGCCTTTGATAAATTATGTGTTTGATGCTGCGGTTCAACGAGAGCAACTGGTTAACACGTCAAGTGCGGTGGGTTAAACTGAAGTTCAACATCCAACTCAAATTAGAGTTATTTCTTGAGATCAGTTTCGAAAATAACGAACATTAAGTCGATCGTGCCTTTATTTAGTCTTCATTGAGTATTTATGAAAATTGAGTCAGTGACTGCTAGTCGGTCAGCAGAATTATGAAAATCCCCTCAGTGACCTCTGATGGGTCACGTCGCATTCAAAGTGTGAAAGGAACTTGCGTAAGGAATAAAGATCCTGTTGGAAAATATTACAACAGAGTGGCTCAAGTCAAAGCAGCGGTCTTGGAACTGGCCTTAAAATATCACAACAAACTGCAGGAATAAGGCTAACGTAACGCCAACTCTGAGCAGTTGAGCTGTTTTATTGAGTACTGTTGAGTGCACGTGACTAACTGACTGAGTCAAGTGCATTTACTTAGCGTTCATCCTTACAGTTTGGTCGATAGAGAAAAATACATTTTTCAATTGAATTGATTACAAATCTCGCATAAAATCCCCGACAACTACTTTCTTCTATTCTTCGTTTTGTTTTCAAATTTGTTCGTATTTGCAGAGGTAGCCAAGCGGCAATCTCAGCCCCACTCACTGCACCGTAACATAAAATATAGCGCCAAAATTTCCCGCGCGAAATATGCGAGTCGCCTCTAAAGAGAGCGCACAGCAGCTCTCGCAGAAACAGCGTCGCTCGTAACCGCAGCTGCGAAAAGTTTCTGGTGCGCAAATTCTGCTCTCGCGAGTCAAAAACATCAAAAGGTCAAATGAAGAGTTGGGTGAGAGAAGACGTTGCCACTGTGGGGAGCGTTGCTGTAGCTTCCTGAGGTGTTATTGAGAAAAATTCCAGTGCGGGATGTGGAATTCTGGGAACATTCTGGTGCGGGATGTGGAATTATGGGAAAATTCTGATGTGGGATGTGGAATTATGGGAAAATTCTGATGCGGGATGTGGAATTCTGGGAACATTCTGGTGCGGGATGTGGAATTATGGGAAAATTCTGGTGCAGGATGTGGAATTATGGGAAAATTCTGGTGCGGGATGCGGAATAATGGGAAAATTCTGGTGCGGGATGCGGAATAATGGGAAAATTCTGGTGCGGGATGTGGAATTATCGGAAAATTCTGGTGCGGGATGTGGAATTATGGGAACATTCTGGTGCGGGATGTGGAATTATGGGAACATTCTGGTACGGGATGTGGAATTATGGGAAAATTCTGGTGCGGGATGTGGAATAATGGGAAAATTCTGGTGCGTGATGTGGAATTATGGGAAAATCCTAAAATCTATTGAGAAATGATAGAAAAAATCTCAGTAGGGGATGTGAAATAACGGAAAAAATCTCAGAGGTGGATGAAGAATGATAGGAAACTTCCAGACCAAGACGTGAAGCAATGATATAAGCCATAATACGCAGTAATAAACGACGGAATTAAAAAACAACCTATATCTCGTAGCTAAAAGAAAAAACAATGTATCTACTCGTTGTAACCTTCTGAAAGTAACGACATGGGCAAAGTTACATCTTTTTAGCGAAAAAAGCCTGGGATGACTCCTTTATTTCGAAAACTATTGAAAGCGTCCAGAGACCCCTAAGCAGTAATCTGAAACCATGAAGAAGATTGAAACACAATAACCCAGCAGAATGTACATTTGTTAAGAAAGTTCCGTAACCCACGGAGTTATACGGGGCCGAGCTTACGACGATTGCATTCTCTTCACATCCCCGAGGGGGACACTCTTGTTCAGTCTAAGTTTATTTCCCTCAGCGAATCAGCAACGAAACAATTAGTTTTCCTCGCCGAGTTCGCGCGCGGCAAAACTTTTGTTCTCCCCCTAATGAATAGGGATGAATAGGAATGCGAGGGTCCGTGTAGAGTAGCCAGAATAGCTGTTTTTCTGGCCAGAAATCTTAAATTTGATTTTTTTCAAGTTTAACTCAACCATAAAGATCACTTTGCATCGTGTCAGATGATGAACTTCGGGGTCGTCAGACGATGAGTGTTCTCTTTGCCTATGTAAAAAAGATAAATTTTGAGAACTTTGGCCAAAAAGTGACCAATCTGGCAGTTTAGTCTGATGAATGCAGCGCTAACTGTGTGCCGAGGTCAGATGGAATATGCTTGATAAACGAAGGACTGAATGTTGCGACACTCCGGGGTCATATATTGGTGAAAGAGCTGAAAAAGAAAGAAAAGAAACCCCATTTTTTAAATTTGATTCATGAAATGCCACTGTGGAAAGAGATGCTTCAGCATCCAGAGGAATAATTAAGAAAAATTATTGAACCTCAGCCAGGGTCGTCAGATAAAATGAGTGTTTTCTTTGGCTATTTAAAAAAGGTAAATTTGAGAACTTTTTGCGGAAAGTGACAAATCTGGCAGTTTTGGCTGATAAATGACTTTTGTGATTACTTTACATCCTACTTTCAATTGAATTTTAAATGCTTCTTAACTCAAAGGTCCTAAATTTATAGACAAACCGTGAGAGGTAGTGTGAAAGCCGAGAGGAGCGAAAGTTGTACTCAAATCAACGCTCTGATACAGAGTGGCGTGCGTGAAGTTGCCCACGTGACCAGAATGTGAACGAGGCGTGGCTCTCGAAACTGAGTTACAAAACATGCTCAGTCAATTAGAGACAGTTGTCCTAAGAAAAAAAGTTGTCCAAAGAAAACAATGGTGATTAAACACTGACGTTTAATAATTTTAGGAAGTAGTTAAGACTATGACTATGACTATGGCTTAGTTGGTTAAGTTACAAGGGTAGTCTTAAATGGAAGAATGGATAAAAACTTATAAGTTTGACGAGAATCGAAAAATCAGCCACCGATATATTTTACAGGGAGAAGGTGTCTGGAAGAAACCATATTGACAAAAAATGTTTTGTCTATGACACTGTTCATAACCTTCTGCACTCCCCTCGTAGCTTTCAATTTTTTACCTTTCTCATACGCTCCACTCTATATGCGCTATCATCGATTTAGCTTCCTTATAAGCTCAATTCTAAATACGTTATCATAAATTTATCTTGATCAAGTGTCCTGGTATGAAACAGTGGTCGGTGCCTGACGGTTGTGACTATTTTGTTACTTCATTATGAAAAACGTGTCACACGAACTTGCTACCAATGGGCTCCTAAATTCGCTTGAAATGTTAATAAACACATCACAATGTAGGGAGAATTTAGTTCGAAGAAGGACTACGCATAAAATCATACTTAAAATGCTACGAAAAATTTACCGATGTAAAAAAGAAAGGACCGTAATTAGAGCCTCTAATCAAAAAGCTTCAACTTCTGAGTAATATAAAGTGAAGCATAAATCCCAAATTAAGAGCAAAATGTGAGCCACAATACTGGTGTGGCACACTCGTCTCATCAAGTCACTTATTGCACAGGAGCTCCTCGTAAAATATGCGACCAAACCGGGAAATACGATAACTAATTTGCATTGCGTCTCCATTGAAGACTTGAAGTCTTTTCGCTGGCTGCCCAACCGGACCTCTCGTAACTTATAGAAAACGAGGAGATTTTGAATAACAAATGGACCTCGAACGAAGCTTCCAAAGAAGTCGATAGAAAAGCTTGCATAAATTCAGGTCTGAACTCTGGGCCCTTTAAGTTGAGGATGCTGAAATTACCGGCGTTCTGGAGTGTCTTTGAGGACATGTGTCTTTGTGAACTGATGGAAGGAATGATGAAACAACTTTAGAATATCTTCTTCATTATTTGTGAAGTGTGAAAAGTATTACTGAAGCAGACTGTGAACGGTGACAAACACGCCTTCGAGATTATCAGAGTTTTAAAAGCTTATAAATAGTTTCTAACACTGACGCTTGTTCTATTTTTCAGAACTATCACTATGAAACAATAATCTACGAATTGACTACACAATTTTTCTGACCAATCTATTCGAAATTTGACCAATGCCCTGCGTTAATTTTAATAATATAGTTTAACCCTCGTCGCTAACGACGGCGCAACGCGCATCCGTATTTAGAACTTCGTCCAAAAAAAAATAACACACTTATTTGTTGACAGATTTGAGAAAAAAAATATAACCAAGCTTTCCTATTTGCGACGTGTCGCTTCTGGTAGGTTCATGATATCAGTCGCCCTGTGCAGAGGCTGTGGTACTTGGGTGGCGAAAATTATAAATACCACGATGAAAAAGTTGGACTTGGATACTTAAGAGGTCACATGGTCTCGTAAGTGCAAAAACAGTGGACATTTTGAGATGCAGCTGCTGCGAAATGTTGATAGTTAGTAAAAGTGAAAGTTTGATGGATGCAACTTCGATTCAATTTATTTCAAGTGTGTGAAGACCTCAATCTATTTTTTAATTAAAAGAAAATTGTCCAGACCTGATGCAAAGCTTCTAAAACAATCAGCGAGGTGCACATTTTTTACGGTGTGAAGTATTTTTTCACACTGTAATTTGATATTTACCAATAAAATACCTGCCAGTTTACGAAGACGTAACTAAACCGTTACATGTAAGCAATTTTCTTAAAAAAATTAGTCATAACAGTGATACGTACAAAGGAGTACCAGAGTCACTTAGTCACCAAAAAGAAGCAAGACTATATTTCATCAGGCGTAACATCACTCTTTTAATTAACGCAGAGGAGCTTTAATATTCACAATTAAAACAATTTAAACAGGTATTGTTCCAGGTAATGGAGAAAGCCTTTACATCAAATAACACGAGGATATAGTCGTCTGGGAGTATTGAATTTTCTGTTACTTTTTCCCATCAAATAGTTTTTAAACTTCCCTTGTGCTCTACCGGACCTCAGCATAAAAATACTTCTTTCTTCTATGAAATTCAACGAACATCTATGCTATAATAATGGCTGCGTCCGTCCGTCCGTCAGTCTGTCCGTGCGTCACACCCACCAGCCGAAAGAGGGTGATGAGTGTATCTGTGATACAAGCTTCATCAACTCCACAATTATTTTCGGTACATTAACCCAGCAGATTCAGAGTCGGAATGAACATCCCGTGTATTTGTAGGTTAGATTAGGTTGTATAGAATATCAGCAGTTGAGACTGAGGAAAGCCATAGAATAGCATGGGAAATCATGGGAAAGCCATGTTGAAGCTCGGTTGGTCCGATATCCAATCCTGTTATTTTCCTGTTCGCTGGAGATCCGTAAGACGCTACTATTAGTTTGATAAGATCACCTGCTCTGTGAAATTAACTAAGTCGTGCAATGAAGAAATATTTGCTGCACTACATAGAATACAACTTTGAACATATATACCCACCAGTATTTTTTTTAATTTTCCTAGTTTTTAGTTCATTCCTAACTTTATTACTGGTTGTCTCAACGGGATTTTCATTTTGAGATTCGTACACACCAGCATTGTCCCCATGATGATTCATTTTTCGTCGGTAATTGATTTTAAGACGACTTTACTAACTTTGTCAGCTCATCACATCAGTGCATCTGGACCAAATTTTAGTTTTGAGGAACTTTTTATCGATTCAGGGTTTCATCATTCAGTGTAAGATTGTTTGCTGCCACTTTTTAGGGTATCAGAGATTTTTGTTCATTGTTTGCATCACGCAGTGTATGTGTATAATCTATTCCGTTGAGAGGCGATTTTAGAATCAAGCAATTCCTTAAGTGTTTTGACTGTTATCAAATACTACGAGAATTGTCTCGCAATACAGCTCGCTCTCTACTTTATTGAAAGCCTGGCAGAAAACTAACCCTCTTTTGTATCAAGAATACGTGGAATTCTCATAACTGTCCTGAAGTTTTTTTGCGTCGCGCTCTGAAAATGATTCCCGCTCAGAAAATCGAAAGCTTGGCCTTAAAATATTCTTTCCAACTAAAAATTAAAAATTTTTTCAATAAAAATTAAATGGACGTCGGCTCTTGAATTAACTCCGTTAATCAGTTCTATGCTTGAAAAGGACGAGCTTGAAAAAAAAATTACTCTCCATCAAAATACTTCTTCATTTAAGCATATTCTTATCTTCTCAATATTTTATTAAATTCTGAAGCAAACATTCAGACTTTGTTTCTCTCAAGTACAAAAAAATTAAATCAGTAGTGTTTGGAAGGTGCCATATACCATAAAACGTAAACTTTTATTATGGAAAAATTTGAGGTCCAGAGCGGTGATTTTCATAGATTTTCTAAACGTGCGTCGAAACTTTTTTCCCTGTAAAAAGAACACCGTCGCTACCGTATCTCATTTGCAAGCATGCAACAAATTTAAGATCTTATCGTTGGGGTGGGTCATATGACTGAGTTTTCAGAGGGAAATACAGCTCGATAAAAGACTCCAATTTCACGCAGTTAGTCGAGGAGTTGACGCTCAAACTTCTCGTTTCAATAAAAACCATGTCGCCAAACCTTTTGAGCTTTAATTGGAAGCACAGACCTTTCGATTTTCCTAAAGAAAGTCGCTTGCATGCCGAAACTAACGAAAGTTCGGGTTTATTTGCTTGTATCAAAGATACGGGAACGTAAACGTTTTCCCTGGATTGATCAAAATGAACGAGAAATATCGAGGTATGCGATTGAGTTTTCTAGATAGAAAACTCGTGACCTACATTTTTATGAGTTAACATAGGTTATCATACAATAAGGTACTAGTTGGTCTTAATCAAAATGCTGGATTTCAGGTGTAGTTTACACTTTATAGCTCAGAATAAGTACAGTTTCAAGATCTTTTTCTGTTGTGTTAAAAAGGCTGAGATTTCGATCCTTTTCTTGTCTAGCATGGGTTTTCTTGATGCTGATTTACCTACTAGTAAAGCTTCACATTCATTTAATACTAACGCTTAAAGTGCATTTCGATGGGTAATTTGAAATCCATTTTCTAAGCATCTTTTTCGTAAATTGCGAATTTTCAAAGTAAAATTTAGACTGCCTGGAGAATAAGCCCCAAAATTATATAAATACATACTACGGTCCTTATTTAGAAGTTGATATGAAAGGGATTGTCTTTCTTTAATGAGGAAATTTTGGAATTAAATTAGTTTGTACAGCACGATCATTCTTCAACATGGCTTACTAAAATGTCTCTGTTGCTTGTTACGTTAGATTAGCTGTAGATAAAATTTAGGTATAGTCAAATAAGTACTTCTTTTCCATCTTCTTTCCTTGTTAATTCTTATTCCAATTGTAACTACTTTTATAAGCAATTATTTTTATAAACTGTGGTCGTGTATTTTAATACATGTAAAAGTAGATCACCTAACGTAATTTTTTAATTCCTATTCTCAAGCACGCACGAGAGCTTCGGGGCAGCTATGCTCCAGCTTGTGAAAATCGGGTAATAAAATAAACATCGGCTCATAAGCTACACGCCAGATTTTAAAATCGAAGCCAAGAAAACCTCTAAACATGAAAAGTTCAAGCTAATTTTAAAAGGATGAATGCCATTCAAGTTTGTTGAAATGTTTCATCAAATTTACCAAGAAGCCTAACGTATTGCACCTGTGGTGTCGAGGTTCGGGACCCACTCTCAAACGTACTTATATTTCTGTCCTGCGTGACGATCTTTAGGTGGACAAATTTATAGAGCAAGAGGGCTAAGCGTAGTGTCTGATGGAGTAAGAAAAAACGGATAGGGCAGGTAAAATGCACAAAGACTTGTTGTCTCCACAATATATTCCGCTGTAAAGTTAGAAGAGTTACTCGTGGTGTGAGCTACCGAGCTGGCTGCGAGGTCTCGTGGCAGAGTAGTCGGTGCTACTTGCTCTAAGCCTTAGGTTGAGACTATTGAATAAGGCTGTTGAGTGAGAGCGGAGCGAGAAGCCTTCGCCTTGCATTCTCATTGGGAAGAGTGTCAAGAGAAGAGTCTAGAGTGCAGTGTGACGAGTGAAAAGTCTGAAGTTAAGAGTGATTCGAATTGGTATTGGCTAGCATACAGTGCAAATCGATACGTGATATTCGTGTGGATGGCTCGCGGTCAGATTTCACCGGCGATTTACCGAGTCACTATTCTCTCATAAAATGCATATTTCATCACAAAAAATGATGCGCTACATAAAGGAGTACCGAGAAAGAATCGTAGAGCTTACACCAAACAATTTGAGCAACTGAACAATTTTTTCCTAAAGCAATATACGAAAAAAATATAATTACTTAGAACTTTTACAATGGATGGGTTGAAACATAGCTATTTTTTGGCTCAACTTGGTTCAGTAACCTTCAAGGCTTCCTCTGCCAACTTTATTATACGTCTTCAGTTTCATTCCAAATATACAGAACTCTCAACTTGAACGCACACTAGACTGTTCGAACAGTTTCCAGTTGAAGAGGATGAAAAATGACGCTAATTTAATATGCCGTATCATGATAATATCCAGAATAACAGGGAAATTAAAATCGAGCAAAGAAATTACAGGAATATCTTGAGTAATCGAAGAAGTTCCGAAAAAGTGGCATAAAATTTGTGTTCTTTAAATTCGAAGAATTTTTTTATTTAATAATTTATTTAATTTAATAATTTATTAAATTTAATAATTTATTATTAAATTCGAATAATTTATGAGACTGAGCAACGTGGACCATGACGATACAAGGCGGCAGAGCTTTATATATGTAGTAGTCATTCTAGGCGGTACGGGCACAATGAGTAGGCCATAATTTGTGTGAGAAAATCAACACACACTGACACGATGGGCCAGGAATGGCAGCGAGTCCTGAGATTTTGGAGAAGGATGTTAGATAGTCAAATGCAACTTTCAGAAAAATTTATTGTCACTTTATAAGATCTTTGCGAGATTGTACAGCCGGCTTCGATACAACAAAAAAACCTAAGTCAAATAATATTTCACTTTCTACAACACTAAACAATTCCAAACACAGATATTTTGGCATGAAAATACGAAATGCGAACGTAGTGCCGAAATGCTGAAATGAGACAGGAACTATGACGCAAGCTCTGAAACTTCTGACTCTTTGAAGAAATTCAAGTCATTTACAAAGAAAACAGGATAATAATGAATACACTGAGACAAAATTTCCAATTTCATGAAACTCACAACAGACTCCCTCAGAAAATATTACAAACCCACTAACTCGACGAAACCCACAACAGACTCCAACAGAAATTATTGCAATTCTGTTTTGAGCAACTCGGAACGTTTCCAGAAGTAAGATGCCACCCTAATTAGCTGATAGGAACCAACACGTTCAACTCCCAATCCCAGAGTAAAAAAAATGCTAAGGCTCAGATTCCAGCAAACTGTTATTCTGTCGAGCAAAATTATTTGAATACATAATTAGGCTAACAGAATTCATCCATGGTCATATGTATGCTTGCAAGCCCATTTATTAATTGTTAGTTTCAGCCTCCCTTACCACCACAAAGATCTTCAAAGAGATGAAGGATGAAAGCACCAATTAGTATGGAGTCAAAGGAACGCGGAATCTATGCTCAAGGTGTGTTCCCACACAGAATGCCGTGCGCATAAAAACAGTAAGTTGAGAAGGAATGTGTTGAAACAAGACAAAAGTTGAAGAAAGTCAGAGATGCTAAAAACAGGTTAACAGTGAACTGAAAAAGAAGGCCCTCAATAAAACACAAAATAATTCTTTTGCGAAAAAAGGCCTACCTAACCCTTAACTCGGGGGCGGAAAATCACTTGAGCAACCGTGTGAATCATTGAAGAACTTCGACTTCGTTACCAGGGCAAGATTTTCATTATAAACAATATAATTAGGGACGTTATCTAATCAGTAATCAATAAAGAATCATTTATTCATGAATTATTCAAAGAAGGAAAAAAACACGCACTTGGGCACAGCTCCATTACAAAAGAGATGATGCCGACAATTTGCTCTTCTTCCAAAGGCTCCCGAAACTTTCTGGAATTGAGGCGCGTGCGGCAGCGAGGTTGCGACATTTTATCTCAGTTGGGGCACCATTTCAAAGTTGGAATTAATGGTAGCCGACATTCAGGAACGGGAAGACTAGAATAGAAGAATGCTTACAACTAAGGGGAGCAAGCCAATGCCAAATATGACGTTTTCTGTAAAAATTTGTGTGGTACCGGAACAAATAGGCAGAGACACGTGACAAATTTTCGCATTATTGCGAAATAGATAAGGGAATTTCAAATCAAACGTTATGAACAACCCAGTGTTCCAACCAAAACTCTAGCGTTCTCCCAAACCATAGGAGGGTAGTTTGAAATGTACAATGCGTAATTAAGAGGTCCAAAAAAGCTGTATGAAAATGAATACAAAATCGTAAAATTAACACGATGACAAAACAAGTATTCGTTAAACAGCATCGTGCCTTACAATATACAGGTTGTACAGTACTACACAAGCAGGGAGATCACTGGACGAGACACTCAGGATCCACTAACTAATACCACAGGAGTTTTTAATCGCTTCTGCCAGATAACAGACATGCGCGTTTTTGCATGGCATTTAATTTAGGGTTCATGTGTTGTATCTACTTGTAGGTACTCCACTACAGCAACGATCATCTCAATGAGGGGAAAAATGAAGTGAAGCAACTGAAAAATCGGGGATATTTTGTCAAAAGCTGGCAACCTCTATTTTAGTTCGTAAACAGAAAAAAACTTCAGTTCTAATTTCGAAAATAACTCTGACCGTAGACAAATTATGCCAAGAACCTAATTCTCTGTATGCTCGACGTCATCGATTTTTTTTAAATTTAGTTCGGGCTCGTGAAAGCATCACAAGATGATGACGAGCCACAGGAACTGCAGGCACATGATCCAACAACCATCGCATGCTAAGTGCACGAGCAAATGGCACGAGCACAGGAGCACGTCGATAGCACAATCTTGGTATTCGTAATTGCCAATCATCCGCACACGCACAGCACCGCCACCGCACGGCCCTACACGTTGGTGTCCATCAGCACATGAACACCACAGTGATGTCAAATCACATGTGCTCTAAGGCAGCACCGTCTACCACCACACAACAGTCGTGACCAGCATGCACAACACCACACACGGCACACATGACCAACACCACACACGGCACACACGACCAGCAAGACACACGGCACACTCGACCAGCACGACACACAACAGCCCACACTACACGGTGGTCTCGGTGAGGATGCCGAGCACGGCGGTGCGGGCCTGCGCGAGCCGCTTGAACGCCTCCTCCGCCCCAGGGGCCTGGCACTTGTCCGGGTGCACCAGCGCTGCCAGCCGCCGGTACGACTTGTTCACGTCCTCCCTGCAATGACGACAATTACACAAACAAATAAGAAGGAAAGAAAAACCGCTTATTCCCAATAAAGATGATACATAGAGCACATCTTTGGTTTTTAAAAAAGTGGCACAATTCACGCATCTTTATGCGGTAGGTAACGTATGCGGTAGGTAACGGTAAGCGTCTCATCAATTTGGAGGCAGGTGTTTATCGATATGGAGGCAACAAGTTAAAGAAAGGTGCCCCAGTAAGTTGGAGGCAAGTGCCCCGACAAGTTGCAGGGAAGTGTCCAACAATTAAAGGCAGGTCCCCCAACAAGTTGCAGGCAGGTCCCCCAACAAGTTGCAGGCAGGTCCCCCAACAAGTTGCAGGCAGGTCCCCCAACAAGTTGCAGGCAAGTGCCCCAACAAGTTAAAGGCAAGTGCCCAATAAGTTGAAGGCAGTTGCTATATCAAGTTGAAGCTAGGGATTCTATCACGTTAAAGGCAGGTGCCTGTGAAGAGGCGAGTCGACACAGTTAAAAAAACCAACTAGACCAATCAAGTTACAGGCATGAGTCGCACTGAGTGCACTACGAAGTGGCTCACTTCGTAAGTCCTCGACGGCTGAGTTGCATCTTGTGGAAGTTGTCTGTGGAGTGCAGGAGGCGGTCGATGGCGGCTTCTGCCTCAGTCTCCCCTGCAGCGCCGCCGTCGCGAGCGCCCTAGCCCCACAGAAACATTCATGCTTCAATGGTCTGTTCAGGTGTTTCCTAATAAATAATATACTTAGGCAAATTATCCAATTTGTATTATGAATCAATAATTATTTACTTATGTATTCTTAGGAAAATGAAGCAGAGAAACACTCTGCGGCACAGCCTCATTACAAAATAGATGATGCCCTTTTCATCAAAAAGCTCCCTGGTAGTGCAGCGTTTTGACACACTCATTATTTAGCTTGATACACTCACCCTTGCTAAAAATGTCAACAGTTAAATTTTGGCGCTCACTCAACGGACATCGCAATGCCATCGTCCATAGAGTTTACACCTCTTAATGGTCTGCATCTGAATGAGATAACTAGCACCAATTCAACAGGTCATAGTAATGTACTTCGATCACATATAGTCTACCTAGCCTCAAAAGTGGTTAAAGGATGCGGATCTACGTTCTAAGTTTAAAATAAATAAAGATGAAGGTGGCAAAAAATCTTCGATCTAAAGTCATTTGTGTACTGACAAAGAACTATTGCCAGAAAAATTTATAAATATTTCCCATCAGTTTAAGACTTTATGCCAAAAACATTTCCATTAATTGAGCACAAATGAATAATCGCATTTTTTACTACTTGATTTTTAAATTCCTCAATTGAACTTTGCAAACTACAGCTGAACATTTGTGCAAATCAGCAATCATTACCAACAACTTTGTCGTGTTCAGATTCATACCGGCTTCCGAAAAGCAGAATCATCAACAGCCCCACAGAAAACAGAACACATGAGACCACTCCCGTACCTGACTGGTCGCACCAGACGAGGACGGTGCTGCCCCATTTTTCCTCTTATTTTCTGTGCTGTTTGTCGCGTTAGGCTTCCCTGCACTCCCCGTGTAACTGCTGCTGTTGTTCGTATTGCTACTGTAGCCGCTGCTGTTGCTGTTGTTGGTGCTGCTGGTGCCGTTCGTTCTGTAGTTACTCGGCCCAGGAGAACTTCTGAAGCCCACCTTACTGTGTAGCGCAGCAGAGAACAGCATCTGCAAAACAGAAGATGTTAGCGAGAAGCTGAGGTGGATTGAAACCATTAACCCTTTGATGATGGTCCTCGTGGACTTTTTGGTACGCTCTTGAAAATGGCCTCAATATATTGGGTTTCATGTTAAATTTGTTCTCTAGTGTGTTCTGTGGAGTTCACTGCCGAGTGGCAGCCCCTTCCTTATTTTAATATCAGTCTCTACCTGATGCCAGATTAAGTCTAATGATGGTGGTTATGATAACGGTAATTTGAGTAAAAATAGGACTGACGTCTAAGAGTAAGAGGCAGGACTGACCGAGAAGGCCTGGGAGACGCCGGTGCCGATGGCGGCGGAGGTGACGGCGTGCAAGGCTCCGTGACGCGCTGCCCACGCCCGCCCCTCCTGCTCCGATACCTGCACACGTCCTCGTGATCAGTGTTGCTCGGATTTTGTACGTACCTCGTCGTGAACACACCTCGTTGTGGATATATCTCGTTGTGGATATACCTCGTTGTGGATATACCTCGTTGTGGATTTACCTCGTTGTGGATATACCTCGTTGTGGATATACCTCGTTGTGGATATACCTCGTTGTGGAAATACCTCGTTGTGGATATACCTCGTCATGAACACACCTCGTTGTGGAT
>JACJUY010004123.1:15818-40253 GCA_014220935.1 Platorchestia sp. MABIK | reverse complement strand
ATTCTAATCAATTGGCCCTGACAAATTTCATCTTTAACATTGGTTTTTCAAATGCCTTATAACTAACACCAGGACGCCATGACGGTTATCCCCGGTCAAGCCGGTACCCATTTCAGACACTTGGGTAGAGTGGTGAATTGTGCTCAAGTTTTTCCTTTACCCAATGAAAAGAAATCACCGCGTGCTGTTGGATTCAAACTGCCGACACCTTCTCGTGAAGGGCGCGTTTTTAATCTCTCGGCCAGGACGACCACTTAGTTGAACACTAGGACCAATCTGAAGTGTTACGTTACCAAATGATTCAACGTTTTATCAACTAGCTTGACAGAATCATGAAGTTGGCCCCCACCGGCTTCTCGGTTTCGTGGCGAATCGTGATCAGTCAATTTATTTAACCTTAAAAAACGTCAAACAATTGGATTAAAGGGAAATCTTACCAAGAATTCTAAGTTCAGTGTTTTTTTCGAAAGCCCAAAATTGTCACTGTGGAGAGTAGGGTAAATCCCATCCTGATTGTACAATTCCCACCGATGATGGATAGAACAATTAAAAATTTCATCCACCAGGAAACGCTAGATAGAAATAGCAAATTTAGCGTCTTTTCTAACATTAACGCATCGCTAAAAAAGAATTATTCTAAATGAGGCTGAATGAGTATACAGTAACACAATCCCGTCATTTTCGTTACCAAATTATGGCGAAACGCTACAAACAATGTACCGTTTATGGCCAAAATCTGACAGTTTCGAAGCACAAAATATACAGAATTACTTGTGCGTAGACGGCTGTGACGAAACAATAGTTAGGTTCCCGTGTAACGGCTGCCTTAGAAAATGAAGAAGGGGAGTGAGAGATGGTACAGAGTGCTCTATATTCAATGAGCTAATATTTTCTTACTAAGGACTACCTGCAAATACTCATTTTAATGAGATAAAATTGATCATTAACAACCTATAACGAACAGGAAAAATTCCCAGCCTAAGGCCTCTGACGGAGAAACGGAACTCTCTAAACGATGAAAGAAAACGAAAGGCATAATGAAATTCGTGACAGCACCAACAATTTATTTTATGAACGAACTAATTTTCAATGACTAGATCTTCATTTTATAGTTCAATATTGTCACATTTCCACAAATAAAATAACATGCACGAAACACACTATAGTGTGTAGGAAGCAGAGGTCTCGGCACGAGACCACAACTGGTGTCAGGCATCAGATGAACAGCGTAATGAACATAGGTGGCACAGCATCTGATTAGTGAAGCTTTCTAGTTGGAATACTCGGAGGAGAAGAGGTTGTATTGGACAGGAATGAAAAATAAGGGATACATTGGATTGGTGCTCAATTCGGGAATTTGGTTTTTAGTGGTAGTTGTCACGTAACAGACTTGGACACAGTCGAAAGGAATTAGCAACTGGAAGAGCGAAATGCGATATTTTGGCTTGAGTGAATGACTTAAGCCAATCATAGTCTACAGATCGAAAAGTCTTTGAGCAACACGGCTTGAAATCTCCTATAACAGCCCGAAAAATGAATAGCTTCCTAAGTTAAAAAACGGAATAAAATCTGTAGCTACAATTTTAGATGATGAATGCTCTTGACATTAGCAGCTACAAATCTGTGGACGACATCGACCACCCACGCGAAGGCTACCACGCGTGGCTCGGAGACATTGCAGGTTATCGTGTATTTTAGTGCAGAGTAAGTAAAAGTTCCTGTTTTGTTTGGCCACATTATTTAACTTGAACTTCATATTCAAAAACGCTAAGGATTTTATAATTGAAGTGCAAACGAGATCAAACCACGTCACTAAGCAACATGCAATCCCAATACATCCATGCAATAAAGATACACCCATGATCGCACAATACATGCTGTGCCCTGAGAGCAACCAGGAGGAAAGAAAATAAAATAAAATCAATAAAATACCCTCGAATAAATTCAACTAATTCCTATCGCAGGTGTTGATACGCACGTGTCAGCTGAGGTCAAATAGGAACTGGAACAACACTCGGAGATACGTGCACGGAGACCCAAAGCGCTCGAACAGATAACGCAGTCGAGAACAAGCCTCAACTTCTTGAAAAGGCCCTGGGCACTGCAGAGTTACAGCCAATGGCTAAATGTCCTACATAAATACAAAATAAGGAGTTCAAGGCAAAAAGAAGGAGCCCTGAACACGAAATGAGGAGTCCAAGACAAAGGATGGGGAGTTCTAAGCTCGAGATGAGGGTTTTAGAAGCAGAGTATGGAGAAGCACAGGATAATGAGCTTTCAACAAAGAATAAGGAACCCTGAAAACAAATGAAAATTTTTCAAGGCTCAAGAGAGTAGACCTTTGACACTTGACAAATTGCGCACTCTGAAAAATTCGAACACTCGATAAGACAAGCGGACATAATGTATTTATCAATTCAAGTATTTAATCTGCGTGCCCATCCACTTGAACGTTGTTCTAAGGCCAGACAGTGAATTTATTCAGCACATAAAAATTACCCACACGGTGAACAGGAGACACTACACTACATCCACCAGGGAACGCCTCAACACGCAGCACAACGCGACCAAGTCACAATCCCACACTTAAATACAGCGTCAGTTGACACACTGCCACAACACCTCAACAGGTTTGACACTTTCGACTGAGGGAGGTAACACTTGAGTTTACTATTCAACTCATAGTTAAAGTAAATTATAGTAAAAATAGTGAACATTAACTGGATCGTGCTTTCATTTAGCTTCGATTGTTTATAAAAATTGAGCTTGTGACTACTGGTCGGTGCGCAGCATTATAAAAGTTCCCTCAGTGACCACCGGTGGCTCACGTTGCAGTCAAAGCGTTAATAAAATGGTGTCCATTAACTACCATTGATGCTCGAGTTAGTGGTCATT
This sequence comes from Platorchestia sp. MABIK, assembly GCA_014220935.1. Classification (NCBI taxonomy): domain Eukaryota; kingdom Metazoa; phylum Arthropoda; class Malacostraca; order Amphipoda; family Talitridae; genus Platorchestia; species Platorchestia sp. MABIK. The sequence goes on along the minus strand of JACJUY010004123.1, from coordinate 37,358 downwards.
TTATGTGAAATTTAACTAATACGAATGAAGTGTTGTCTCAGTCATTTATAATTGTAAGCAAGTATCTTGTTAGTTGAATTAGTATTTTTATACTATTATTGTCCTACTTGGGTTAAAACTTTCTACCCACAGCAAAGGCCGATCTCAAAAGAGTGAAAAGGACCATTTAAATGGCATGGACTGTGGAAAACGAGAGATTTATGTACAAGGTGTGTTCTCCCGCAGGATACTGTGCGCATAGAAGCAACAAGTTCAGAAGGTAGAAAAAGATTAAACTAAAACTTGAACTGAAAGAAGCACAGTGGAGACACGAGTCCCGAAGGCATATCTGTAGCTGAGGTACTTAACACTATCTTCGGTGCGGGCGCCAGTGTTGGTCGAGTAACCAGGGCCAATTTTCAGCCGTATAAGTCGTCGCTTGCGCAAGATGATGTAATGCAACTCGAGGACCGAGTGTAAATCAAGGTTTGCAATGCCCCTACTGGCGCTCAACGTCAAGGAGAGCCCCAAAATACAGAATTTATCTGAAAAAATCAAGTCAGAGTTAGCTTTTCTAACACACACGCAGAGACCAGCGGCGAAGTGAAGTGTAACGAATCAAAGTACAAGAAATATCATCAAACGTAACAATTGCTCAATAACCCAACAACTGGCAAATTTGTGGAACTAATTAGCTTAAACGTTACTTAAATAAAAGAGGGTACTCATATCAAGAGAGAATAAGAGGTACGAAAAAGATATAACTCAAATATAAAATTCACAGCCTCATAAATGTCTTTCGTTGCCAAATACGTTGGGTAGGAATGCGCTCGGAGAAACACAGACAAAATGCACAAATATGGCGCCTCGTGTGAAACTTCCACGCACAAAATTAGAAAGACTACAATAAAAGTAAAATGAAAAGTGGTCGGAAAGTAAAACTCATAAAACCGATAATTTTACGTCGATGACGATGAGGAGCTTCAGCGCCAAAGCAAACATTAAAAGCAGTAGTATATCAACACGTTGACTACGTCGTATATTCCTCCCTGAAACACACTAGCTGTGTCCCACTGAAGAGAGCAGCAGGTTCTTAAAAGAAACCAACGCCTCGGAAATTTGAGTTTGCCGAAACACTCGGTGACACTCGAACAAGACGCCAATCCAAACGGGAAAAACAATAAATACTATGCCTTTAAAACAGTTGAAATGAAATAGATAATGGACTCGAGAACTTTAAGCGGCTGATGCTACGATGGGTAGCTCTGAAAGAGGCCCGCCATCAGACGAGGACAGGCACGACCAGCATGCACCTCAACAAGCAACAATATCAATTAAATCTCGTAGTTGAGACGGCCAAAGTTTCCCAACATGAGAAGCAGAACAAGTTACGTGAGCACATCCTCGTCTAGTGGTGATATATTTGTTGATATGTAACTTTTAATCATCATTGACAGCATTTCAGATGATTTTCTTCTTTTAACAAAAATCAAATGCTCCACATAAAATTTGAAAAAGGATGTACGAATAAAACAAACACTACAAATACACAAGAGTCAAAAGTTCACTTACGCTGAGAAATTCTACGCCTGCTTAATTAAAAGATTTCCCTGGCAGCACAGACGACTCCCCAGTTTGAGAACCTCTGAAGCAAACTTTTATCTACACGAACCTATCAATTAGTGCGACGGTAGATTCGAGTCATAACCGGAATCAATTTCTGTGAGTTCAAGTTGAGGGTCGCAGGAGATGTATACTCGAGAACAAATTATACTAAGTTCCTGAAGCTCATCACTTGCTCGGGCAGACACCTGAACACCGGAATGCGGATAACAGCTCAGCTTTGTCTCCTTACTCGGTAGCCCATAAGCATTAAGATCAATGGGATTAGAATGTGAGGAACAGCGAGTCCAGATGTCGGTGCAAGGGTCAAAGTGCACACATTCTGACAACTTCATTTGGCTCTTCCCTGACGTGACTGCTCTGGCCAGCACCTCCTCCCAGGACTTCCCTTGCTCCATATACTCATCAGAACAAAATCAGAAGCTCCCAAAAACTGCACCACATAATTCCCGAGAAAAATTCAGAGTGAAGAGAGCAGTCAGATGTCCTTTTATGCCACTCCTTGCTTGCCACAACCTAGACGTCGTTGAGACACTTATTAATTTCTCCAGAATCAGCTTTTGCAGTGTCGAGAGAACATGTAAAGGCGTTTGTGGTGGTCGACTTGTTGCCACAGGCAACAGTCAGTCAGATGAATGATAATCTTTCGGAGCATTGAGAGGGTTTCTCCTCCATGTAAACCCGTTTCTAAAAAGACCCCGTACTTGGTTTCATACATTGAACCCCTCCCTCTAAGAAAATTACCGTAGCTAGGGAGGTTCTAAACAATGCACAAACTTGAAAAAAGATGTAAATAATAAAAAAAAATATCAGAAACACTCGTTAGGAAGCCATATTCAAAATAAAACCCTCACAAGTCACCTGTAACATAGATTAATTCTACGGAGAGTAGCTACAGTTACCCGAACTGAGAATAAATTAGATAAGTTAGTTCAAGTCTCCCATGCCTCACTGAAAGCATTAACTTCTGAAATTTAACTGAAAAAATAACTTCTAGGACAAATTTGTTTCTAATGCATCAAAGTCATGATTTTTTCCAAGTTTTGGCAACTGACAGGGTACATCTCTGAAAATAGCGAATAAAAATGCTGGCCTCCCCTCATCTTATCTGCGTTATGAACAAGCAATCTCATACTGAAAAACTTAGTCGTGATAAAAAATTCATATACAGTATATCCCACAAAAACCCGAACTGAGTATTTATTTTCCCGTATCAGTAATAACATCATAAGAATACCATATGCATTTAATTTCTAGCAAAATTATGATGGTATTATTGATACAGGTATTCTTATGATGGTATTACTGATACTGGAAAATAAATACTCGGTTTGAGTTTTTGTGGGACATACTGTACATTTTGTTGTATTTCAATTGAATTATCAAAAAATTAAGCAAACACCTTTGTCAGAAACTATTCAGTTGTAACTCTGGTATTCAAATAAAACCCATTCATATCGCCACATGTTACTTATTATACAATGTCTTGAAGGAATATCTTCCTTCTCATATTTTTTGCTGGTTATTTACAACTCAAAGCATTAAAAGGCAGGAAATTAGGTCCAAATCAAACTTTCCAGCAATGGCGTACTAACAAAAGCAGGTTTAGAAAACTTAGCATAACGTGGCGTCCCCATACTGATTTCTGAAATACCGAATAAGTCCGAAACAAACAGGCAAAAACATCTTTTAGCGCACAACATGCATGATTTGCCATTGCAAACTTGACGCTACTGTTCAATGAAATTTTGTCTGATACTAAGCCCGTCAATACAAACAGCTTGCTAACAAGCCTAAGTCTGATGATAAAAAGTCAAGCAAGTAAAGTAGGGTAGGTTGCATGCGCTTCACTCACTGGTACATATAGTGCCAAAGGTTACGTAAGTTGATGTTTGTATAGGGTGTTTTGAATTATAACAAAGAATTCTGTTTGAAGACGATCCTTAAAAAGTCAGCTCTAATAATTCGCTGAGAGTAAGTCAATTCTCCAAAAAATCGCAAATAGATCCGTAAGTACTGACCAGCAGTCAACATGTCGATATTCACAGTTTTAAACCAGTCAGCTGGAAATGTTGGCAGTGCTGAGCTAGTCATCTCCAATATTGCAGTCAACTTAGATAACATCTCTTTCCCCATTTTTTAACTTTACGAAATCGTTCCATAGATAAAGTCAGTCAATATGAGAATCCATTAATGAGTTCAGAAGCGCCCCCTAGCGTGCAACTCCAGGTCACGGTCAGGAAACCAATAACTTTCATAGCATCCACACTGCCAACACACGACCGCAAAGCGACGGGTTTAGTTTCAAGCATGGCAGAGGAAACAAGGTCGAGTCATTTCTGTGGGCGAAAATACACCTCCCCTTCTTTGGCTAGCCGATAGAACGGCTCTATGTCAAACTTTATGACGTCACCATTGCGACATGTTGTTAGGCCAATAGTGGTGCCAGGCTTGGGACTACCAGTGTTGCAAGATGCAATGTGAGCGCTGCTATTGGTTTGTTGCCGTGACGTCAGCAGAGTCACACGGTCGACAAAAAAAAGATTTGTTCGACCCTACCTTGTTTCTTCTTCCGTGGTCTCAAGTCTATCGCGTTGTCGAACACCGTCTCACGAAAAAGAGCATGGAACTTGGGTGAGACAACACTTGCTCACTAAAACGAACAAATATAGACAAATAACCAACAGGGATTTCCTATAACAACATTGTAGCTACCTTAAGATCACAGATCACAGCTATCTATCGACGGGAATACGAAAGAAATAATACTCATGTCAAGAATAGCACCAGACATAGGCATTTAATGCGACAATATTAGGGTCCAGGTTTCAAGATCCACAAACGTGTTCAACAGTTTTTGCCTTTGGTTCATTTCCTCTTTGATTTTTTCACGTTTCAACCATGATGATGTGATGCAAGTATTTCAAAAAATGGCAATGGGAGATGTTCCAACAAATTCACAAACGTTAGAGTAAATGCACAGTAAGTGTCACGCTGCTTCACGAAAAACCAATCACGACAACATTACATTTAAATTAATTTAATTAGGAAAGATATCTGATATTTATTTACGTCACGACGCTGGTCACAGAAATAACTCAAAGACAATGAAAATGTATTAGATTTTCAGGTTTTCGTTCATTTGAAGATTTTTGAAAATTTCTAATGAAACCGAGGAAACAGAAATAATTGTTTTTGCTAACATCAAAAGAATTGCTCGCAGCACTTCACCTAACTGTACAAAAAATTAGCAGTAATTCATTTCACAACGTTGATCACCGTGTACATGAAAGACAATTGTACAACATTTGAGGTGCTTTTTCGAACAGTGGATTATTCCCTTTTTCATCAATAACAGAGTTTCTTCACAAGCAATAAAGTTTAGACGGAAATAAATATTGTTTATGATCAACTGCAGAAATCACAACTCGCTTGTAGATCTGAGTACAATACAAAGCAAGGCCATGGCGCATTCTAGAACAAGTGCACCGCACGAGGCAAATCTGACACAAAACCACTAACGAGACCCACGCGAGCTACCGCTGGGGATTCCCTGAAATTAAACTAGTCTTTTCTGTAGAGACTTTTTTGGAAGATCTGTCGGCTGCGCGCGACATCGCAGGAGCCGCAGATGACTCCATAGCCCCGAACGTGTTACCAGAGCAAGAGAGAGCCGAGTGCGTAGGTGCAGGGGAATGGCTTTGAATTCTGGAGCTCAAACTAGACACAGTTTGTGCGCGCGAGCTCGGGATAGCAAAACTCATGGGAGTTTGCGAGCGAGAACTAGATACAGAAGACGATATGGAAGGCCCTTGAATGTGCGGACTATAGCTTGTGGAGTTGTACGATGAGCGTGTTTGGGTATACAAGCTCGGTGCTGTGGCAACGGGAGGTGTGGACGTTGAACAACGTGTGGTAGAACTATAGCCTGGGAGGATGGGTGCTGTTTGGTGACGCATGTACGACATCTGGTTGGGGGCATCGCCGGGGAGAATTGGACCAGCTTGAACAGTTCTAGAATGTGGATAGGGATAGGTGCTCGTGAGAAGAGAAATACCTTTCGACTGACTAGGCATCGATGTTTGAGAACGTGAAGTAGTGGTTGGCACTACAGGAGCTGTAGACCGATATGATATGGCACTTGAATCTTTGGCACTGGTCAACAAAGGCTGAGAGCTGGGATTATGTTTGGAAGCTGGAACAAGAACTTTGTGAGTGCCCGGAAGGGGGGAAGATTCAGGCTTCGTAATAGGAGAAAGATTTTCGGGTTTAGACACAAACAGAGAATGGGATCCTTGTTTTGAGTCTGAGAGTGACGGTGGCCTTCGCTTGGAATCAGAAAGCGACGGTGGTCCAGGTGAAGAAGATTGGCCTTGGTTGAGAGAAGAGAGTTGCTTAGAAGGAGGGACGGGAGACGGCAGAGGCCGAGCAGGACGAGCTGGCAGTGCGGGCGGCTGCTTCTGAGTCGGGACCAACTCAGCATCAATGTAGGATACCTGAGGGACAGCTGTGGCAGAACGAGGAGCCCCGTCGTGAAGTTTATGCTTAAGGCTTCTGTCACAACGATCATGCGACCCAAAATGACGCATTTCAGTCCCGTCTACACCACAGTCAGTTTTTGAGCTCGACTGCTGATCAGCCACTGAAGTGGTGCCAGTCTTAGCAACACTTTCTTTGTTGGATTTCTTTCGAGTGTGCTTCTGATCATCTTGGCTGTGTCGATGATGACGGTGATGATGCTGCCCATGTCGATGCTGTGTTGTGTCGTCCTGCACAACTCCAGGGAGCCTCTCATGAGACTCGAGGGCAACAGCAGATGCAGATCTAACAGGCGTTTCTACATCTTTTCCAGAAGACAGCTCATCTTCTTGACCAGTAGAAATAGCATCAAAACCAGACTTGCGATCGTAGTGCTTCTGGCTGCTGGACCGGGCAACTGAAGACTTTTGTTTCATCCTACTCATCTCAATATCTCCAGCACCACAGGGGTTCTTACCAAGACTCATGCTCTTCTGTAGCATCGCAGAAGCCCCTTTTTTGCGCAACACGACTCCGTCTAACCCATCTTCGCTGCTGCCAACAACCTCTTCTTTTTCTTCACCAGCTGCAACTTCAGATTCAAGAATGCCTTCACTGCTTTTGTCTGCTTTGAGATGGCTGGGAGACTTAACATTGCCTCGCTGGTCAGCTTGAGATGACTTGCGGTCTGGAGCAGTGCTGCACTCGAGCTTTTCTATGGCAACAGAGAGGCAGGCCAGCTTGCCCATGAGGGTGCTCATATTCTCCTCGTTGATGCGCAACGCCTCCATGGACAAAGGCTGGTACAGGTCCTGAGGAAGGTAAATGTACACTCAGGTCAACAAACTACTCACAAAACTGGTGCAAATGTGTGAAGATGTGCATTCAGAAATCGTAAAACAGAGCTGCTATTGTTGTCATATTAGTTCTAGACTCTCTAGCTACATCAAAGGTGAGCTCATGAAAGTGATGAGGAAGGAACATTTAGTATGGACGGTAGAAAACGGGAAATCTATGCAGAAGATGCGTTCCTTCACAGGATATACCCAGTGCATAAAAACAGCAAGTTAAGAAGGAAGAGAAAGAGGAAGTAAAAGAAAAGACAGCAAAGAAAACATGAAACTAGAAGAAGCAAAAAGAGCACGCAAGATAAAAGTCCCAAAGGCCCATCTAGAGCTGAGATTACCTAACAAATCTCCTCTAGGATCGCCAGTCTCCATTCTGCAGGGTTAGATGAACCCAACTTAAAGCTATTGACTATTCTATACTCCCTGAAGAGAATGAGACTCCAAACGCTTTTATTAACTATTGTTAAGATACTTTTCTTTCTACTAGCTTTGATGTGAATTTTCTTCACAAAAAAGACGCTCCAAATACAGAGAGAATATTCAGAAATAATTTTTTCTGTAAAGGGCCGGCAAGAGATAGCGGGAGGTGAAACAGAACCCCAAATGACTGGCTACAATCGCACGGGAGTACCTGTGCTTAGTTGCATCCCGTGAGAGGGAGCAGCAAGCGATATTGAACTAAATCTACGAGCTGCAACATAACAGGAATACATGAGAGCCACCAAAAAGCCAGTAAAGAAGAAGCTGCTACGACTAAGTGACGTGAGAAATTGGATCCAAAATGACGAGCTGGAACACTACAGAGCCGCCACGAAGCCAGTAAAGAAGAAGCTGCTACGACTAAGTGACGTGAGAAATTGGATCCAAAATGACGAGCTGGAACACAGAGCCGCCACGAAGCCAGTAAAGAAGAAGCTGCTACGACTAAATGACGTGTAAAATTGGATCCAAAATGACGAGCTGGAACACAGAGCCGCCACGAAGCCAGTAAAGAAGAAGCTGCTACGACTAAATGACGTGTAAAATTGGATCCAAAGCGAAGAGCTGCAACACTACCTGAGAGCCGCCGACCTCCTGATGCAACTTAGCCAGGCTCTCCTGCTGCTCCCTGATGGCCTCCATCTGCCGCAACCTGCTGTCGTGACCTGAGGAGGCAGTTCTCGTCAGCAAACTTCACTTGAATTACCACGTTTCCAGAGACGGGTTAAACTGGAGTTTAACATTCTATCCAAATTTAAAGACGATTCTAGTAAGCAATTTTGAAAATAGCAAACATTAACTAGATCGTGTCTCCATTGAACTTTTATCAAGTATTTATGAAAATTGAGTTAGTGACTGCAGGTCGGTCACCAGTGGCCACCCCTCAAAATCCCCTCAGTGGCCACTGGTGGGTTCCTTTGCAGAAAATGTGCAAAAGGATTGGTAGTGGTAAAAATACTGAAGAAACTCGCACAACTAGCGCAACTGATTTGAAGGTGGTCAAATTTGAAGATGAGGTGGTTCTGAGCGTAGAGTTCAATTCTGCTGTTGCCACAGCAACTGGTTAATGTCTTGAGGAACGATGTTCTCCAAAAAGAAATATTTTATGTAAGCGTGAAAATGCTTGATACAAAACACAGAAGTGCTCACACAAACACAAAAAGGCTTCAAACAAGCTCAGGAATGCTTCACAATACACAGCAAAGATTAAAACAGCACATAAATACTTAAAAAAAAACACTAATGCCTTAAAAACCTCGATGTTTTATAAGGCATAGAAATACTTCACCGTGTACAGAAATACCTCAATAAACCCAACAAGACTCCATAGAGCCCAACAAGACTCCATAGAGCCCAACAATACTCCATAGAGCCCAACAATACTCCATGGAGCCCAACAATACTCCATGGAGCCCAACAATGCTTCATAGAACCCAAAAATACTTCATGGAGTCTTTCTTTACTTCATAAGAGTCCTTAAATACTTCACGAAGTTCAGAAATATTTCACACCGGCAAGCAAGAGAAAAGTTTCACACCAGCAAGCCCCGCAATACTTCATAAAGGCCAGCAACACTTCAGACCAGCAAGAAGGCCAACACTCGACACCAGCAGGAAGGCCACCACCCACCGAAGGCAGTGAGGTGGCCGGCCTGGAACTGTTCCATGAGGCGCAGGAGTCCGGCCTCTATCTCCTTGACGGCGCCCGCATCTGCCCAACAAAAAGACAGTCAGAACCATACCAGATTTGATCAGATTTTTAGCGGATTTTGAGCCTCCTTAACCACAACAAAAGCATTCCAAAGGTAGGAAAGATGGAGGTTCCTCTGAGTAAAGGAATACGGAATCTATGCACAAGGTGTGTCCCAAAACCAGACCCCATGCGCAAAGAAACAGAGTTAAGAAAGAAAGTTATGGAACAAAATTGAAGTTGAAAAAAGTCAAGAGGTGCTTAAAACGGGACGGCAGTGAACCGAAAAAGATGGTTCTTGACAAAATAAAATCCAATTACATTTCAACAAAAAAAAAATCTGAGTTTCAGCTAGGGATCTTACATTTCCCACTGAAGCACCAATTTACATTGATACAATAGTTGTAACCTCCTGAAGGGGGGTTCAACAAAACGCCAATATGTAGATACCAATATAGACTCTTAAGAGTATCAATTCAACGGTCAAAACTTACTTTGACGCCCGAATGTATTCACTGCAGTTAGATGGACGTAATGAAAACCTTATAGGAACATAGGGTTAGCCAGGAGAACACTTCAATTTTTCTCATGTGAATTCGAAAAAATTAAATTAAGGCAGATTAAAGAATATTCACTCTCTAAAAAAAAATCTTACTCAAATAAGGTGTAGATTTCAATAATAAATCTTGATTTGACTCACAAAAATTCTTGCAAATTTGATAAGGAAATCTAACACCGTGATAGAAGTATTGATTAGTTTCAAACATAAAGTCTTAAAATAAAGTTAATTTCATATAAAACCATCGAATGGTCTCCAACCTACCGTCGGAAAATAGGGCTCATATCATTTAAGAGCTACTGATTGGTCTGAAACACGTCAAAACTTAGAGTTAGGAACCCTCATGACTGGCCTCATAGATTCCACAGCTGAATATAGCTAATTCCGGGAAATAACTCTTGAGATCACTCGACTTTACCGTCAATGTTGGTCTTCAAAAGATTAGTGTGCGACTTCCTCTGTAGCTGCGGTCTGAGCAGTCCAGCTCTCATGTGTAGCTGTTTCCTCAAGTTGTTTCGATTGCTGAAAGTTGGACCTGACCCAGAATTACCGGTAGCAAGCTCATGCTTAGTTGACATGCAAGAAGCTAGAGGGTTTCTGTATGTACCACCGAGCGCGCTTTGCGGACCACTACCAGGAAGATTAGAAAGCTCAGATGAAGATTTGTTTTGGCTTTGACCAGAGGTCATTCTGAAAGCCTTGTATGTTGAAGCAGTTTTGCTCATGGGAGTGTTGAGGCTGCCGTAGCTGTTGTTTGAACCAAGCTGTATAGCTTTGAAATTCAGGAAGTCGCTTGGGACTGAATTATGAGGACCTGAAGATAGAGTGCCTTGACCATCACCAATGCCCAGGCCGTCAAAGAGAGCAACACCGCGCAAGGTGGCAACATCTGATTTCCCGACAGGGGTATCGGTAGAGGCCATCGCCAGGGTGTCTTTGAGGAGATGTATCTCGTTGCCAGGCAAGGAAGTCATAGCCCCAGGTTTGAACCACTGCTCGTTAAGCTTTGTGACACTGTCAAACCAAGCTTCATCATCGTCTTGCTCGGCATCAGGCACAACCAAATCCGGTTCTCGAGCGTGAGATGCTTGGCCAGAAATTGGCGGGTTAGCTTGGCTTGCTCTTGCAGTTAATGTTCCACTTCGCCAAGGCAGTTTACTGGAAAGCCAAAGGGAAGATGAGGCGTTAGGCTCTGCACTAGCCAACAAGCTGCTGCTCTCTCCGTATCCCAAACTGCTGCTGTTGCTGTCGTGTCGTGTTGATGGAAACTGTTCATTTTGAGCACCACTAGCGTCGTGATGTTCGTTACATAAGCCTGACCTCGGAAGGGGCTTATGTTCGCTTTTCAGCAAATTGTATTCAAGCAAGCCTTTGTTAAGACTGCTGTTCTCCGATAGTTCTGAGGCTGTCGAGTCACTGTTTGAGCTGTTTGACCCAGCCATGGCAACAGTTGATCCAAACTCCTGCTTCTTGTTTTTCAGTTTACTGCCTCCCCAAAACTTCATTAAGCTGGTGGAAGCTTTCGATGAACGTCGACTGGAAGACTGTGACAAAAGTTCTGTCAAAAATGAAGTAGCTTTCTTCCCAGGTTTTGAACCAACCTTCTTGAGAGGAGAATTTTCCCCGATATCGATACACACATTTCTACTTTCACACTCTGGAGGAACCGCAGCTTGAGGAGAATTTCTTACCGATGCCACAGTCTTCCTGGGAGAGCCTAGACTTTCAAACTCCATCTGTAGCGCAGTGTGTGTGGGTCTAGGTACCCCTGAATAAATGGCTTCTGGTTTGATGTGAAGGGTAATGTTGGACTGCAATGATAATGGTCTAATGGGGTTGGCTTCAGGCTCCAAAAATGTCTCTTCAAAAGGAGACAAAGAAGTTTCTGACGTGATTGATTTTTTCCCAGGCGATGAAGCTCCTTCAGTTGTTGAAACTGAAGTCCTGCTCGCGCTTCCTTGACTCACCAGCTTTATCCTGTGCTCTTTTGTATCATTTCGTAAAATTACATTAACAACTTTTTCATCTCCTTTCCTTTTAGGAGACTCAAGTAATGCTGATTTTTCAGAAACGGGAGACGTTTTATCAGCTGCTTTAAAATCCACCTCAGAACAATGAGAGGCAGCGCTTTCCTGACATGGAGGGGAAGAATGCTTCGGAGATACAGAGGGGAACCCACTTACAGAAGCATGTTCACCACTTGGAGAACATGCAGGACTGGCCGAAAGTGATTCAGTTACAACATGCAATTTTGTTTTAGCATCTGGAGACGATTGAAACCCAACCCCCGAGGACACACTAACTTTTCGATCAGGACTTGAATTTGTCCCAACTAAACTGAGCGACGTCGTGGCAGTGGGAACAACTACAGTATGTCTTTCAGTAGGTAGATTTGTATTACTTGAAGAAGTAGCTGCTCCTATGGAAGAACTTTCAATCATCTCTACCCTAGAAGCATTTTCCACAGTTCTTGGTCGTCCGTCGTGCTGAAACGCTGAATTATCAGCAGAATAAGCAGCAACGTCGTCCCGAGCACGAGGGGAGGAGCGCCCCTTCATGGCCGACACGTCCCACCCAGCCACAGGAGACGTTCTTCTCGGGGCTGGAATGCTGAGTAAATTCAACTCTATTTTCTCCGGGATGGAAGACATTTCGGGCCCCCGTCGAGACCCAAGCATCGACGTCTCCCTACCTGCAATTTGAGAAAAAGAATAGGAATTAAAATGTTTGATGTTTTAAGGCATTAATCTGCTTAAAATTTTTAAGCATTTAATTGTTTTTTATTTCAGAGCATTAAACTATTCAATAATTTAAGACGCTGAGTGTCTTGCACTAGGACACCAAAAGTCTGTCTTTCCTGAATTTAGTTTCAATAAATTATGGAATAGTTTCCAACTTTGGAAAATTAAACAATTCAATGAATAACTTGAGGCATAATGAATCCAAAAAACTTAAATGGATTCATATTTATGGCAACACTTCACAGATCGACAGGGTATTTTAAGCTTCCCCAACCACAACAAAAGTGTTCAATAGAGAAGGAGGAAGAGGATACAATTTAGCATGGAGTTAAGGAAACAAGAAATTTAGGTACCAGGTGTGTTCCCACACAAGATTCCCTGCGCATAGCAGTAGACAGTTTGGAAATATCTCCATGAAGCTCGATAAAAGTAAAAGAAGAGCGTACTAGGTGCTGAGGAACATCCAAGCATCTAGGCTTTAAATAATAGCTGATGGTAAGTTGAGGATTAGTTAAACAAAAGTAACACTTTACGCCCTTCCAATCTACTTAACGTAACATCAAAGAAGCAAGTAAAAACGTTATTATGAAATGGCATTTCTATCATCAAATGAGCAAGGCCTTGCAACAATGTTTACAGCACTTTAGATCGCATTTCGTTGTTCTTCCTTGATATTCGGCGTCTATTCAAAACTTCAAAAAGGGATTTAAAGCTAAATTTACAAGTTGAAGACTTTGTAGAAGCTGGAAGTGCTTCAGTAGCCTTGTTAAGCCTTCCACGAGCAGCCTGTTAGAAAAATTGACTTAATTCTTTCACAATTTCTTCTTACGGGTTAACCCAAAGTTGTTGATCGGCTCAGTTCAGGAGGATATGGCGGCCAAGTAATAAACTTTTCACCCTTGATCTTCATTGCTTGATTAAATTAGTGGCATTCAGTGCATTACGTCATCGTTCATTATTTTCAAACCTACATTTGACAACATATGTGCCATCCTTCATTTGTTTTGTCAAAGATTTCTCATTGAATGATTGATATCAAGCATCCCAAGTTGAAGTACCCAACATAGGCCAATAGCAAACACGATTCAAGACGACGACAACAAGCATGACACAGAATAAAGGCAATAAGCATGATACAGGACAAAGACTCCGAAACTGACCCAAAATAATGGTAACAAGAATGACGTAGAACAATGACAACAAGCAAGAGACAGGACATAAACAAAAGTAATGTTATAGAACAAAAATAACATGCAAGATGATAGCACTGCTGGAGTACCTACCACCTGGACTGTCTTGTGTGCCTGCTAGGTTGAACAGAAACTTCTCCAAGACCAATGTAATAACTTATATCATTTTACAATATCTGGGATAAGCAAATGATAAAAATTATATATACCAATATTAAATGAAGTTTCTACCACCGTTGTTCCTGAAGATGCTAGAAACTTAGCACTGCAATACAAAATCCCATTTCATGCATAGTTTATACGCAGTGCTTTTCCTTAGCTTTCAGTTGATTTGGAAATAACGTCCAACAATTCAAAAGCTAAGCTCGACTTCTGCAAAGAGAAAGAAGTCACATGGAGCAAGGTCCACCTCATGAAACAGTCGTCAAAGTCAGAATTTAAGTCAAGCCAGAGACAGTTGCACGTTCCCTGGGGGGTTGACAGTTATATAATGAAGAACAAGTTCTGTCCCTATTGCTATGTAGGCGACGATTTAAGGCCAGTACCAGTCAAACAATGGTGGTTGGAATAATGGTAAGTAAGATGCGTACAAATTATGACGGTTATGGGTTTGCAAGGGTACTGGTACAGTAATGGTCAGGCTAAAACTGCAACACTGTCATAATGTGCCATAAACTTGATTTTTTTAACATAAACTTGTTTAAACGTCTTTTTTTTCTCTTAAAATACATGAACATTATCTTGGACCTAGAACTCACTGAACGTAACACGATCTGCAATACTAAATACTCTGAACGTCCAGTTACCATTACACAATGAACCCAAGAATACAGTACACAGTATTTGCTTCTCTATTGATGGTAGATGAAGTAGAACATAACAGAAGACGTTATCAACACTTTGACTGCGGCAGGTAAAGCTGAAGTTCAATATTCAATTCAAATTTAAAGTCAATTGTAGTAAGCAATGTTGAAAATACCAAACATTAACTGGATCGTTTTTCAGGCAGTTTTGATTGGGTGTTTTTCTAAATTGAGTTTGGGACTGCTGGTCAGTCAGCAGCATAATGAAAACTCCCTCGGTGATCGAATATGGCTCATGTTGCAGTCGAAGTATTATGCCCTGCTGAGGTCAACGTTGACTACATCACGAGTAGCAGTGCAAGGGAGCGTCAGTGGAAAGCTCTTACATGCAAAAATTAAGCAAATCAAGAGGAGTTTGGGAACAATAATGTTTGCTCATGTTAAATAATGCACTTTTAAATTTTCTATTCTTAAGCATTTAAACCTCTGCGTAACTAGCACACATTTACATGGATTTTAGACCACACATGATGTGTTTCAAGCACACGGAGGAAATTAAGTTTGGCAAAGTTACAAAAAGAATTATTCAAACCAATAATTCATAATACATAGACCTCACTATAGGAGCTACGAAAGCATTGTCTAAGTTGCAAACTTCACAGAATACACACGAGTTAACAACTGCAAAAAATAATGCATTCGCTCAAAATTAATCATATTACAGGCCGAATTTCAAAGAAGACACATCAGAGTAAAAATTTGAAGCCTGTGAAGCCCAGTCCTACAAGGAACTCTACGGAAAACGTCAGCCACTAATACGGCCAATTCCACTGATAAGGACATTCCAAGCAAGGGATTGCATGTCAATAGAGCAAGAGCCACCGTCAATGGCACTCATTGTGAGCATTAGAGCAAACCCACCCCAGCATAAGGGTTAATTAATAATGATGTACTAGTGCAGTAGTGGCTGACATAGAACTGCATCACTCAGTATTTCTATGCCATAAACCTATCTCGTGGTCCTACTTCTTTCTAACAAATATATGAGAATTTTACAGGCATTAGAATTTATTTTACATTTTTAACAGCAGGCAGTTTGTTGCACGTAGTATTGGATAGTTGTGCGTCCGTTCCTGTCCTCACGCTGTACACTGGATATACCAACACTATATCCTAACTGTAAATTTTTGCCTTTGAATTGCATTTATATCATATTAATTGAAATTCATCAGGAAACTGTCCAGCCACATAAATGGAGATAAAAAACAGGGCACGCTTTCGAACAGTTTGTTAAATAACAGCTTTTAAATATGAATTGAAGTTCTAATTTAAAAAATAACATCAAACTTGACAGCATGTACATGGGTATTAAACTATGCCCTCGATATTGCCAGCTAAATTAAGACAGCTGTGGCTGTCTGTGCACAAATGAGATCACCACAGACATACAGAGAGGAAATCTGGATATTTTCCTACAAGAACACAAGCATTTCCTACCAATATGGAAATGGAAAATAAAGCTAAGAAGCCCAGGAATGGCAACGCGCTGGCATAAACTGCTCAGTTGTACACCACTGAGTGTTCTGGCTATAAGGTAAGAACTATAATGCCGAGATTAACAAGGCATTCTTCAGAGAAAATAGGTAGTGAAACAGGAGATAAAACCTGAAATTCTTACCTTCCTGCATCGTTTCCTCAAAGTAGCAACCACGGTGAGAGAGAATCAGAAGCTGATCGCTACACAGAAGAATGAAAATTCAAAAAATAGAAGAAAACAGCCACACAGTGTGAAGCATATAGAAAGCTGTGAACAATGTATATGAAAGTTTAACTAACAGAAGCTGAAAAATAGCTACGCCGTGCCCTATTAGAATCCTATGGAATTTTCCAAAGCTAAAATCACAAATTATAAAATCGGAAAGCTAATTGAAACAAAATCCATCACATATGCCACGACACATTTGTAAACCAAACTAGAGAGAGATATTTCTCCATGTGTAAAAGAACAAAATAAAAGCCAAAACATCATTTCCCCTAAATAAGATTTATAAAATTGCTTATTTTCAAGATATAAAACGTTTTCATCCAGGAAACAGCCTACAGTCAGCACATGAGCCTCAACCAATGAAGGCTGACTCAAGTAATGCCCACAGGTGAACACTGCAGGGTCCTAATGTTAGATATGGGTGTTTATTGCATGGAGTGGTAATTCTTAGTAAATACGTTGCTAGACAAAAATAAGACTCACAATGATCATAAATAGGTGTGGATATAGAAGTTTTTATTTCATACACATATTTGCATCAATGAATAGTTAGTTATATGATATGCAACAAGGGTTATAGATTATTTGAAAAATAGATACAACAGACTAGAGATTCTTTTAGTAGGAGGGAAGACGATGACACAACACGATCATGATTAGAAGCAACAAAATTTGAAAGAAATATGCGAAGATATTCCACCACACACAGAACATCACAAAGACAGTCTGTACCTCATAACAAACTGACAATAAAACCATCAGTAAGAGCAGTTCTATATGAACATCTGATAAGCACATTCAACAACAACATAAACAAGTTTCCCACAAACACCAGGCACACAAAGGCCTGATGCTAAAATGATTCTTACTTATGAAACCAACAAAAGCAAAGAGAATGTAATTTCCACCAAGAACAGGACATCTCACGATATTTAAAACAACAGAATGAATAATATATCTATCATTTGTAATGTATATGTTTAAAATTAGCCTACATGTACTTTTGCACTAGTATGAGAACATCTTTAAGAGCAATCACTAGTTTTATGACATTCTTTGGCATTGCCTAATTATAGCTCACATGATTGAAAACTCGATTTCATTTACAGCATCTAATACAGTGAATGACACAACAGTCATAAAACACAAGCATTTTTTACTTTGCAGTATTTATTTTAAGCTTCAAAAAACTAACCATTTTCCCTGCATCCAAACTAGTAGTTAATGAGAACTACTCACCATTGTAATGACAGGTAAAGATCAGAACAAACTCCGGTAACATTATGATTAAATCAAGAGGAAGAAGCCATAAAGACCACGGCTGCACACCGCGTCAGCACAGACCGTGAGCTGTGCTGCTGCAGGGGGTAGACGGGACGCTGCTAGCGCCGCTCCCGGCACGGGTACCCGATGCCTTCACTGCAACACCAACATGTCATTAGTCTTCAAACAATCGCTCAACAGCTTAGTACCCGGTGCCTTCACTGCAACACCATGTCATTAGCCTTCAAAAAATGACTCAACAGCCTAGTACCCAGTGCCTTCACTGCAACACCATGTCATTAGCCTTCAAAAAATGACTCAACAGCCTAGTACCCAGTGCCTTCACTGCAACACCATGTCATTAGCCTTCAAAAAATGACTCAACAGCCTAGTACCCGGTGCCTTCATTGCAATACCAACACGTCATCAGCCTTCAAAGAATCACTCAACAGCAGAGTTTTGATACAAGTTCCCTGCAGTCCGCCCCTTTGATGGGTCGTGCTCAAGTTCTTTCTGCTGCAAAACCACCCATTGATAAGCCGTTTGAAAAAAAATTGTGATGTTTCAAGTTAATGGTACTAATTGGATCCAGTTAATGTTTGCTATTTATAAAATTTTCTGACAACTTCTTTCATCAAATTTTAGTTGCAACTTTTGACTTTAAATTTTAGCTGAATTTTAAACTTCAGCTTAACCCATCACAGTCAGCAAGTAAACTGAAGAGCTTTAGTGTGATATCTTATACAAGGTGTTCCAAAAAATGTACTCTTTCACTGCCCAGTGCTCATGTATTTCGTTTCAACATACCTAAGTGTTTATTGACATTCTTGTATATACAAGTCTAATTTAGGAGTAAAGTCAAGGAAAAACATTAAATTTGAGAAAATTGATTCAGCCCATCTCTCTTACTACCTCACAGAACAATGCATCAAATAACTCTGCACACTGAAAACTGAATGGAAAATTACATTGAAAGTTACATAGGAAGATGAAAATTTACTTCAGAAGTACAGTACATAAGCTCAAGTGCTAAGAGTAATACTAGCTTAACACTTATAGATTTAACTGCATTAAAAACGTTAAGCAGAACATAGAATAAATTCAAACAAAAGCACAACAGCAATATTTTCAGGTTTTTATTCAGTTATTGTAAACAATTTCAACATTTTTGAACAGTTCCAAAACCGAGTAGAAGTTCAAAATCATCCCATAATTACAATTTTAATTGAACTCCAGATTCACAAGCCACACTCATTGGACTACCTAGAGCAGCAGCAGGCTGATGATGAGACTGAGCATATAAAATAATAAAGTTAACCCCATTGAGAAGCCTCACTCATGCAAATGTCAGGAGCAGTAGCAGCTGATGAGGAGGCTGTTCATGTAAAATAATATAGTTGAATAGCACTTTGACAACATAGAACACATCACACCAAATCCTACAATAAGGCAAATCCCATAGAGAAGCCAGAAGCCTCACTCATTCGACTGCCAGGAGGAGCAGCAGCAGCAGGCTGGTGGGGCGCCTGCCTCCTACCAGGCCCCAGAGCAGCACCGCTGGGCTGCACATGCTGGCTCTGAGGCAGGATCTGAGCACTCGACACAGAAGACACACCACTGCTCTGAAATGTGGATAGAGTCTTGTAATGCAGCTCAATAATGCACTCTTAGAGAAAATTGCTATGGATCATGAACCACACAGTATTTAAGGTAATTACTACTAGTAATATAATATTATTTGTACATTTTAAACTTCATTAACATGGCCTAGTATGTAAATAGCAAAAAAATAAATTTTAAAGAAGTAGATGGAAAACAGCATTAGGAAATCATAATGAAGTAGCACAGTACACACAGTGAAGAGTAGCTCATGTATGTATAGTGCTTTATGATTACAGCACACTCCATTGAAAAATATGTATTAATACATCTTTAACATTTTCTGCCATTGGTAGCAAAAATATCTTCTCCACATTGAGATTTTAAAATCAGTATATTACTTAACACAAGGAAATACAGTATTACAGATGCTCAAATGATGGGGTAAGCCATTATGGAAAAAATACTGCAGTCCACTTAGGCTTTCACCTCATTATTTAATTATTTTGCATCTGTGCAGGAACAATTAGCATTGGTAAAGAGTTAATTCTGACAACAAAATTAGAGCTACAAAAAGTTTCAGCCATTTTAAATCATAAACAAGCCTCAGAAAATGTCAATATGTGAAAACAATTGAAAAAAGTAAATTGAGAAACAAAAACAAAGTATAATGAAATAATCATTACAGGAGCCTAATTAGTCACATTTCTTCCAAAAAGTAGTCATAAAATAAAACAAAATGTTCTTTCAATTAGCAAGGAATTTCACCTATCTTAAAAACTAGACTACTACATGACATTTTAGCATGATATAATTGCCACATCCATACTCACAACCCTGGTGTGAGCAGCAGCAGCAGTGCCAGGCGCACTCAGCACACGCTCTGTTTTCCGCTTTGGTGTGACATGAGCTGAACTTGACTGCACAAGGAGCTGGCAAACAACAACATATTTTGTAGAAAGATCATTCCATTTATGAACTTTATATACACCACCTAGAAGTCAAATCTAAGGTCAAACTTAAGATGATGATGAAAAAAGAGCATGTCAACTCAATCTCTCATGAGGTCAATGTCTTAATTTAAAAAAAATGTTGGTTGATATGTTGATTGGTATGGCATCAAAATTCTTTTCAAAGTTCTTCAAAGTAAGTAACGATTTAACTACAAGCCTGACCCCATATGAAATTGAAATAATGGCATTGATAACAATTTTTTTGACTTGATGCAATAATCACAACAAGTAATACTAATAAGTATATTGAACTTTTAAAAGTAACTAAAAATGAAGATTTTTTTTGAGTAGCAAACAAATTAAAAAAAATAGTAACTGTCCACAAGCCTACTCTAAACAATCTTCCTGACTCAAGCCAGCAGTCATCTTACAGGATGACTATCATCAAAGTAGCAGAATTCTTTACCACTGGGATACAAAGAGTTAGGACCAAGCACTCTTATGTAATGACATGAAGTACTGGAAACTGACCAAAGAGACTGAGATAGCAGGCCTTCATTTTAGGTAAATGTTTCTCAAATCCTTCATTTCACTCACATTGCATCAATGGATTGGTACTATTAACAGATATGAAAAACATTGATGGTTATTAAGAAAAAATGTTTTCCATCACAAAAAAACAGGCAGGAAAAACTCAAATAAATTCTCAACATAAATGGAAAACTATACATAAAATAGAGTGCCTATTAGCCCATCCGTGTTAAACTAAAGCGGATGCTGATCATGCTGTGTGTAGTTCATGCCAGCTGTAGCCTTACATGAGGTGGTGCTTCCCTCAATCTGCTGTCAGTTGGCTATAAAGAGTATTGAGATGAGCACAATGAATATCAATGCTGGAGTCAGTTTCTACACTTCTCATGATACAGACACATTTTAGTTCAGAACATCTGAATTTCTCACCTGATGTTCACGAGGGTGAGAATATTGTAGAGAGAGGGGAGACTGCTTCTCTATGGCCTGTTGAGGAGCAGTAAGTTGGTGTGTACCTTCTTTTTTGCTCATAATTAATTAATTAAAGCTCAGCAATAAACATACTACCTACAATAAATTTTCCTACAAAAAATCACTGCAAAATTCAATATGTCTGTTATAATAAAAGGAATTTAAAAAAGGATTTAAAAGGGGAAAGAGCAAGAGCAATTTTTAAAAAATTACCTCTGAGAATGATCAGCTTATTTGCATAAAAAAATTTTTTAATATTTTAAAATAAAACATTTGATAAAAATAGTTATACTCAAAGCAATAATAAACAAACAATGAATAAATAGTTTCATTCTTGAGCTTCATCTCATCACAGAAGTCAAGAGCATCTATAAGCACATCCCTGGCAAACCTGGTTAAGGACACCATATATGGCTCAAAATGAGATTCTCACGATTCTGCTTTTCTTTATTTTAAAAGAGTTTGAGATATGTCCCCGAATGTCTGTAGAAATATCAGGAACGTATCCCAGAGCTAGCGCCCCCCCGA
>JACJUY010004122.1:62254-75760 GCA_014220935.1 Platorchestia sp. MABIK | reverse complement strand
TGATATTGATACATCACTATCGTCAAGTCAACGAACGATTTGGTAGCGCGTGTTTCTGTTGTGGTTTGTGCAGTTGTGAGGGTAATTATGACATCCCATATGATCATTAAACTTCAGTGGTGTGAGAAGTAAGTGTGGAAGAGGGGAATGAGCCCGCTCGGGGCACTTGACATTCGACCCAGTACATCTCAACGCAACCGCGACGTTAGTAAGACATGAGGTTATTTACTGCCCACAACTTAACTTACGCTTGACCGCTTACAGATTTTGAAGCTAGACTCCTTGAAACCAAGAACTCAAACATTAGTCTCACGCTGTTTGATGTTTTGAGTCTTACTCTCAATTCGTATAAGTTGACAAAGTCTTCACTCAGGCCTGACCACCCCTCACTTCTCCGTCCTCTCTGTCTAGCGACCAGAACCTAAGGGACTCCTCACTCTTCTGTTAGAGACTCACAAGGAGCACGGCCAAAAGAGAGGAGAGGGGGTTTGGCGAGTAAGAGATGAGGCCACCTTGAGCGGACTGATGCTATGGCCGTTGTGCTATAGTTAATCAAAAGGTCGAACAGGAACGAGAGGTGTTTTCTCTCTAATAAATTTATGATCGGCGATCATAGAGCCGGTGTTTTTATGCTGCCTGTCCACAGCTGATGAGCAAGTCCGCGGTTAGGTCTTCAGTACATCGTTATAAAATATTGTCTATCATCTGGCGCTCGCTCATAAGCGTGTACCCAGCCAAGAATAATGTTTTCATTAGATGCACCTGATTCCATGTTAGATACGCCAATCCTCCTGCCTGCATACATAGACAGAATAAAATACATTTTATTAAATTCATAGAGTTGATGAACCATAAAAATGTTTTCCTTTCAAATGAAAGAAGTTTCCACTTCCTATCGTTTTTAGTTTTCCTTTTTATTAGCAAATTAAAAGTGTCAGTTACTTCTGGTCTATCCTAAACTACAAGAAAATTTTTGTCTCGGGTACTATTAGGATGGATATATTGGTTTTTCATCCACATCTGGGACATTAATTCAAGGAAACCATTAAATCTCGTTATTTTTAACGGAGCGTATATACTAGTAACAATAAACCATTAGTTGTTGCTAGCACCGAATTAATAGTTTGTCAGGAATTTGTTTTTGTTAGAAAAATATCAGATTCTCATGATACAGTTTAGAAAATGTCATAGAACATCTTAAACTCCTTGCATGTGCGTAAAATCTATGTTACTATCACTAAGATTTGGCAAATTGTCGTCACTACAGAATATATGGACAACCAAACCCCTTTTCAACGAGCTCCAGTGCTGCAAGTCGCTCGAGGTCCTGCGCCTGAGAAGCGCCAAGGAGTTCTGCATCAAGGGCAAGCTGAAGCTTCCTTTGAAGGAGCTCTCGATCTCTGACGTTTTCATGTTCAAGTTGAAGCTTGAAGACATCCTGCAGCCCAAGTTGAGAACGTTCCGAATCTTCAACACTTTTGATACGGATGGCTCGTGAGTTCTAACAAGAGTATTTTTTCATTCTACTTTAGCTGTGCCTTTTCTACTCACTCTGGGGGAATGGTAATACTTGAGGGGGTGGGGGGGTTAAAGCGTATGAACTGCTCTGGCTAATTTTTTGGAAAATAGTGTAACATGAACGCCCTCAAAAGCGATGGATTTGAAGGTGAAGGCATATAAATTGCCGAGAATTCTAGCAAGAGGGATGAGAATTCTGGCCTGACAGTTTTCTTTGGTGCGTGAATTTTGTTGTGAAGCTGAAAGTACGCGTTAGAAGTGAGTGGAGAATTCAAATTCGAAGGCAGGGTTATAATGGAATAAAAGTTAAGATAATGAAAGAAGTACTTGAAGAGTATTGTTGGATAAGAAATATTCTTTCAAGTGTTGAGTAGTTGATAGCATATGATGAAAAATTTAGTTATTTGATGAAGTTGAGGTGAAAAGAAACTGTGCTAAGAAAACACGAGACTTACAGTAATAATACCATTTGTGAGATGGATTTGTTGTGTGGCGGTCACGCGCTGAAATAAACTACTGACGCGAGTATCCCAGCTACGTGTGGTGGACACCTTAAGTGGATATAACTATTTTATCTATGGGAATTAGCGCTCCCAGGGGGATTATGTGAGGTCTCGAGCTAAACGTTAGGTAGGCTTCCTTTTTGTTGAAATAGAAAAGGTTTTTGTTTTGTTTCGGACCATCTTTTTCCGGTTCACGGCTGTCCTGTTTTTCAACACCTACTACTTTCTTCTTCGACTTTTATCTTGTTTCATGAACTTCTTTCTTAACTGTTTTTATGCACCTTGTGCGTAGATTCTACATTCCCTTACCTCTATACTAAAAGTGGCCTTTATTTCCTCTCTTTGAACATCTTTGTTCTGGTAAAGGGAGGCTAAAACTTTGTATAAACAATAAATCAATAAATTACTGACGTGAGTATCCCTGCTACGTGTGGCGTTATTCCGAAGGGCTTGGTCTGCTGGCAAAACTCGTCTTGAATTAGCTCCACTCGAGTTTGGCTGCTCTTTGATACGATAAATTATTTTGTTTGGAACATCTATGGCCCGTACATTTTAAGTTACATTGGTACTTCATTTAATTGTTTTTATGGTATTTATTGTAATGTGAATTATACCAGTGTCAATCTAGAAATTTCTGGAAAATCAAATGTAATCGATAATTCATGAAATATATTTTGAGATTCACGGTCAAGTATTTAAACGAAGTGAATGTAATGTATCAGTTCAAGTGTGATGTTCAGCGCCGGCAAAAAAGTTCAAGTTGTTTTGGGTTAGTTTTTTTTAATTATTTTTGTGTTTGGTTAGTTCAGGCTAAGTTTGCAAAAATTTAGGACAGATTTAAGGAGTTCCTTATTTTCCACAGATAGGTGATATCTCCACACTTTCCTGATCGCCAATTCCAGCTTGAACAGCTATTCAGTATCTTTGTTTTCAACCTCTTTTTTAATGATTTTTAATGATGTGCCACAAAATTTCGTTTGGGCTTAGGTCGGGGCTGTTTGCAAGCCAATCTAGAACTTCTATCGTGGGATCATGCAGCCAATTTTTGACGATATTGGAATTATGTCATGGACTTCCATCATGCATAAAGGTGGATGTGTTGAAAAGCTGCATTGCAGTGGAAAGTTTGTTTTGAAGTATACTCAAATAGCACGCACCATTCATTGTGTATTCTTAGGAAGGAAGTAGATGTTGCCGAGGATACTTCATAGTCTCCTTTGCGTATTTTGAATTCAGCTTATCTGACCCTTTAAGGTGATGCGCCGTTTTACGACAGGTTCTGAAAAGTTGAAATGTTGATTCATCACTAAATCAAACTTTCTTCCAATCATCAGCAGTCTAATGAATGTACTTCTTGCAGAAAAGAATTCGTTTCTTGCACATTTTATCACTTATGAAGGGCTTCTTGGTTGCGTGACGCGCTTGCAAAGCAAGCTCTTTTTGGAGGCGGTGCCTAATTGTCCTAGCAGACATATCTTAATGTAAATCATAGTGTTCATGCTTGATTTCTTTCGCTTTGTGGCTTTATTGTCTTTGAGCGCTGAATCAATTCATCTGTCCTTTTAACTTGTCTTTCTAGGCCTCCAAGACCTCTCCTTTTGTGTTGGAGTAGCAGACCATTCATTTTTCTGATATTCAAACACCCACATTTGCACAGTAAATCGAGCCTAATTTAACTGCTTTACTATCTCGTTTCTGGATTTCCCACCTCTAAACAAAGCTATTATAGTGGTTTTAGTTTTACTTGTTTGCTTTTCACCACCCATCCTATTATTTTATCAACAATATCACTTTTAGCAAAAGCCACAAGACATCAGGCGACAGACGAATTTTGACGGTACTTCCACACGCAATAATGGACCAATAGGCACTGGCGTTCCTCTGATATCAGAGCCCTGAAATGGCTGAACCACGCGCAAGTTACCAAATGTCGCTAGCTGTTTAATGATACGGTAACGGTAGGAATTGACGAATTAGAGATTAATAGTTTTTGAATTCATCTTATAGAGATTTTTTTTGCGCATCCAACGATCTAATTGGCTCCCAAGTACGTGCATTGGTTCGTCTCCTAGACGGGGTAGAAGATGCGCCCTAGCTTGACCTTGACGCGCGCCAATGGATGGGTGATCTCCCCCTTCCTCCCTTATTACGAGTCCGTTTTGGGCGTTTCCTACGGGAACAGCAAACGAGTTCATTCATGGCCGGGCTTGAAGTGCTTCTATCATTCGAACACTCATTGATGAATTATGATGTAACTGTTTGTTTTGAGTCAGGCTGCCCTGAGTCATCAGCTAATTAGCTTGTTGTGTAAACATCCAATCGTTTCCCGCAATTTTAAAGGTACAAGCATGGCAAATATATCAATCAAAAGGGCTTTCAAAAGCTACAAAGTAATAAATTTGATTTAATAAAAAATTTGCTTGAAAATAGATGAAAAAAAAAATTTAAACACAGCTGTTCTGAAATTTATTTTATTGCTTTTTGAAATGGATCCTTTCCCACAGTTTTGAAAGTACAGAAATAACAATTAAGTCAATCGATAGAGCGCAAAAAAAACGCTATTAGACCATAGAGTTTATACGTAGAAAAGACTTAGTGCAAAAATTATGGGACAAATACGATTTTTGTTAGAAAAATGGTTGTCCTGAACTCTGGCAATTTTCTCTTTCAATATGATTCTTCTCCCACAAGTTTTAAAGTACAGGAATGGAAAATATACCATTTGATAGGGTTTAGCAAACTCTATTGATCAGGGCATCTCGATTTTGGAAATAATTATTGTTTTGAAAATTATACGACACGAAAAGAAAAAAACGAGGAAATCAAGTCGGTTTTTACTTCCAAAAAATTCCTAAAATTTAAAAAAATCAAATTATCGAAAATCCACTCGGCTTTATCGCTAGAGAACTGCATTAGCTACCCAAAAACGTATTGCATGTTCTGTAGCTGCAAAACTGTGAGCCTTGAAATTTTTTTCCTGAATCCCAATTTTGTCTGAAAAAAACCTGATGCAGATACGGAAAAAACACATCAATCATAAAATAATCGTTGCATCATTTCACACCTATAATGAAGATTTCGGAGAAATCCATCTGTAAATGACAGACTTTTTTAACCGTTACCGCCTTCTTAAGAACAATTTTTATAAATATTATAAACCTGTTAGAATTAAGGCCGGCCTTAAACTTTTTGCCGGCACTGTAGTAAAGTGTCCCTTGATCAATGTTCCGTTTGCAAAACTAGGATAACCCTGAAACGTAGATAATTGCGTACAAAAGTCTAAGTTCGATTTGTGAATATGTTTTATTGATAACGCTTGCAAGCGCTTGAATAAAGACTAGTGAAGCACAAATATTTTATGTAATGATTTAGAAATGGGTAAATTAAAATATTCAAGTAAATTTATAAATCTAAACTTGCCATCATCGAAAATGCAAATTTTCGATTTGGAATTAAGCAGTAGAGTTGCAGCTCACATAGTTGAAACTTCATATCTGGGGATGTAGTTCTTACTCGTGGTAATCCTTGTAAGAAAAATTGTCTTCTAACCCCAAGTAGCTAAGGCCATTCCCTCTATTAGGGTTGAAACGATCATTCAATGAATCTTTCTTTGTTATCCAATTTGTTGTGAGGGCTTTTGAGTCCCTATCAAGGCGAACACCTCACACGAGTTTTGTTGTCTCTCAGCTTTATTAAACTCAGCCATGAGATGCTCGACACGGTACTGGCAACTTGCCCTGATCTCGTCGAATTGCAAGTCTGTTATCGTCTTCCGTGGCCACGTTTCCAGTCGTTCGGAAACTTGAAGGTAAGATCCAACTGCTGTCAAGAATCAATTTCACTTCTCGGAGCTGAATGAAAGGTGTTCGTTTGCGACCATACAGGTACTTAGGCATTGCCGGAAAACCGAGTGCTTATTGGGAAATCTGTACGATGGATTTTCTCAAGGAATGTGACTGATGCTATTTCACTTAGTTTGGTTATTGTTTTATAAGACCTTTACCCTTCCATTGTCAAAATTACCTGGTATGGCACACTCAATAAAGATGCGTCTGTCTTTTACCGAATTTGGCCCCTAACGTGTTGAAGCTAACTGCTGAGTGGTAGTTCCGTCCCTTTTTGGTGCCGGTGACAACATGATCCCGAGGCCAGTCTAATAACGGTAACAGGACTGAAAATTCTGTCTGTTAGATGTTAAAATCATGATTACCTTATTTTAGTTTTTAATATTTCCGCATAAGAAATGGCTTTGCTTGTGTTTCTTATATTTCCGTGAAAGAAATGAGTGTCTGTATTTAAAGTATCTTTAGAAGTGGAATATAATTCGAGAGATATGCGTCAACATCTTTCTATGCAATACGAGGTTTGTTTTTAAATTAGCTTTTGAAATTTTGCGTATACTATTGCGTTGCACGAGTCTCCGCAAAATGTTGCGCCAAGCGTTCTTTGGCATAGGAGCACTGCATGCCACTTCATTCGAGCTCTGATCCGTTTCGAACGAGTGTCCTTTGAGAAGATTTTACTTCGGATTGTCTATCACGAATTTTTACCACAAGGCAAAATTCCAGAAGCAGAACTACGTAATAAATTTGAAGACATTCATGGGAAAATAGGCGTGAGGAAAGAACTGAATTGTGTAAAACCAACCGCTCAATTTTGCACTACTACACGCCCTGTCATTCATTTTGGCTCATTCGGGGATTGTTGGTCAAGAATAGAACAGTTATTCTTCCACGCTCCCCTTTTACATTTCCTATGCCATGAAATTAAAATTTTGTTAAAGGAGTTGAAATTATTGCACAAAGTTAAAATTTCGTCGTTTCCCCTAATGAAAAAAATCCCAGTTTTTTGGCGTTGGAAAACAAATATTTCCTAGCACACGTACGAGTTGTGTGTGACAACCAACGTAGATATTGTGTGTGAAGCAATAGGGGTAAGCAGGCATCTGTTAAGTTACAAATACAATAAGGCAATGTGCCAATTTTTTTTTTTTGACGAATCTCTGGTGTTTACTTTCAAAACATGTATGTTAACACATGAAGGAGCTTGCATGGAACAGGCCATACTGTGAGGCTAAGTTAGTTGAGCATGTGTGTCCTGTTGGTAGATCTTCGAGACTTCCATAGTTCGAGCTCACTTACATCTTTTAGTTTTCGTACCCACTTGGCTGTATTTTATGTTTTTTCTTCGTCTGCCATCAAAACTGGCTGTTTTAAAGCGCACGAAATCTTGTGCTGGAATACACCTTGTGCATAGTTTACGCATCAAGAAAGCTCTTCTCTCTTTTGAGATCGCCTTTGTTTGTTGCTTGAGTCTTGCTGATGAATATTAAATTAATAATTCGTATTTTATCAAAAGTTTATTCAAAATTCCATAATAGTTTTTGTTGGTAGTCTTGTCTTTTTAATTAACTGCGTTGTTTCACGATGAGGAGAGAATAGTCCTTAAGTCCAATTGTCTTTTCCGTTTATTATTGATCATACTCAGGGTTAGGTGAAGCGTGTTTCTTGACGAGTAGCCTGAACAAAAAGCTTTGGAAGGAAGATCCGTCGTGAAAGAAAAAATCAATTAGCGTGTATTATTGGTCGCTCGGATGCTCGTGCCTTCTCAGTAGAAGTCATTCCCTTTTAATATTCCGCGAAAATCGTCATGTTTCATCATTTCTCAACCATTCTTTGATATATTTCCAGGTATTACATATACAAGTGTACGACTTCGAATTCATGGAACACCAACTGCGCATGGATCTTCCCGCTGTCGAGGACCTGAGGATCGAGCTTTCTAAGAGAGCGATTAATGAGGTCAGTGCTTTGGCTGTGCGCGTTCTGTTAGCATTGATCCGTTTGCGATCATCATTCGCCCAATGAGTAACTTCTGAAGGGGCAGCGCCGCAGTACGTGTTCCAGCTGAGGTGCTCGAGTGCTTCAGTCTCTGCTCCCGCCAGTGAACTTGATACATATGACTCGTTTATGATGTGAAGTGAATTTGTTATGCCATAAAAATAACTTCTAAGTTAAATGATCAATTCAGTGCCGAAGAGTAACGATTGTGTCGTGGTAGCATTTCAATGTTCGTTGTAATTTGATTTTTTTTAATAGGCCTCGCATCTAAACTCTCAAAATAAACGCTCGTAAAGTTTTCCTCTTCCTGTATGTCCAACGTTGTGGATGCGTGATAATTGAATAAAACATTCGAACGCTCGAGTTGAATTTTATTTGCTGAAATCGATGGTTTGATTCGGGTAACGGTTAATATCCTGTTGATATTTTTAACGGTGATTCTGAAGCTGTTATGACTGTTGGTCAAGTTTTGAATTTAAGCGATCTACTCCTTAACTTAACAGTTTTTGCTGAAAGACAATCGTTTGGCTCAGAGTGCAATGTGAAAATCTAACGAAACGCTTCTGTAAAATTGCTTAAAATTCTTAACTGCAAAGTGCAGGATTAATCTTAGAATTTGAATTCAATTCACAACTGTTCAATTCAACTCGATGAATCCAACTATCACTAATCAATTCATGGGCTGACAGATATGGGTTAGTTATCTTTAAAGAATTTGATGTACCTCTCGACTCATGAGATGGAGTTTGCATGATTGTTAATAATTTTTATTTGTTTTATTTTACATCGCTTGTTACCCGCATCAAAATCTTAACAAACCTAGCTCCGATCTGTAGGTGGCGCCTTGTTCTGTTTAATCTCTCGATGAAAGAGTGACTGCCGTTGCTCTTAAAAATAGTGTTACGGGAAGCGTCGCGGTTAAATATGACTAGTGTCATGCCTAATGTAAATTCCATTGTTTTGCAGGAAATTCAAAGGGAAGAAAAGAAAACCCTTGATTTTTCTCGGTTCTTGCCCAGCTCGTTGAAGTCTTTGACTCTTCCAACTCTAGCATTCGACGACGCGTCGTACGAAAGCCTTCTCACCTTACCCAACCTCGAGCGAGTCTTCTTCAAGAGCAAGAGTTTTCCAGTGGCTCTTCTCAAGAAGTATGTACTGGCAGCTATTTGTTCCCCTCATTTACTCGTCGTACTTCTGCATGAAAATATTTTAGACATTCTGGGTAGTGCCTTTATTTGGCGGTAAACATTTCGAGTTATTAGGGGAGTCATGTGAAGTTCAGTGCACTGGAGTTACATTTGACGTCTTTACAAACCAGGAATATCGCCTAGACGTCCAATTTTTTGCTTTGCGTCAGTGCACTAGCATATTTGACGAGTGCTGTGCAAAGGTCTCCCCATCTTTATGGCCTACTAATTTAATATGAGCGAACCTTGTTTGGCTCTCCTGCGCATTATCGATCTTTTCGATCTATTTATTGTCATTGCGTGTCCTAGATTTGATTTCTCAGAAAGTGTTTTTTGAAAGATCTGTCCATTCAACAAACAATTAAGACTCTACATGCTTTTCTTAGATCTCATTAGTTCCGCAAAGCATGTCTTTCTCAGTTTTAATTGAAGAGATCAAATTCCGTTTCCATCAACCACAAAATAACAAAGGAAGGCGACAGCGGTACTACATTTCGTCCGGCACAAATGAGCTGCATTCATATGTGCTGGACTTCTTCCATCAGTTTAGGCTAAGCATGGCAGCATTTTTTGTTATGCAAACTTACGTCTATGCCATTTTTTCCGCCTGGTTTGTATGCTTTTCAAAGCAGAAACTTTCTGCATATTGCTTGGACAAGTTTAGAGCAGCTGAGGTTTTATCCAGGTTTTAGAAATCTACGTCATTGACGTCCAATTATAAAGCTTTTGAATAGTTTCTAGGGTTCTTTCGTGCCGTAGACATCTATGTTTAGATTCACCGTTTCGTTACTGGGCTATTATTGGGTTCCATGCGAGTATGTATGTGCTGTACTGTTTTGAGAATGCGTCATTAGCTTCTGTGTGAAACTTGGACTCGAGAACTCGTGTTAAATTTATGTTTCCCTTTCGTGTCCCTACGATTTTTCGTCATTAATTTTTTTGACACTGTACGCCAGTGTTGATTAAGTTGAAAGGCCAGTAATGAGTCTTCTAGAATCATATAGTATCAAGTGTCACTTTTTAAAAACAGCAGAAAATGGCTTTAAAGTTTGGTGAATTGAAAACTCCCGTTTCTGATCAACATAGAGGAATGAGACAGGCAGGTAACTATCTTTTTGTGCCTTCAACTCACTTTCCAGACCGAGGAAATATTGTGGATTACAGCTCTCTATGTAATTCATTTTTGCTATGCTGCTGTGCATAGCACTCGGTAACGTGTAATTCTTGGGGCTTCAATTGATTCCCGAAAAGAAATAAACCAGATTTTTTCAAATTCAAATGCAGTCGCTTCTGTCGGTCTTCATGTTTTTTTAGGAATTTAAAAACAAGGAACACTGCTCGTACGTTAAGCATTATTTAATATGTATTACACTTAGCCAAATTCTGAAAACTTTTCGGAGTCCTGCTTCATCATCAGTTAGTACACACGTAAAAAGAGAAAAGTTCGTCAGACATGTTAAAAAAGAAAATTGATAGAAAAACTCATGTAAAAACTTTCATCGGATAAGAACTATTCATAACGTTTAAAACGGGGTTTTCTTTGGCTATGTACAATGATTCCAAAATTCTGAGTTCCGAATCATTAAAAGCATTGCACAATATTTCGAATTGTTCTTCAGCGACTCCAGCACATCACTGCTCTGCATGGAGTCGCACAGAAGAATGAGGCGATTGCGCAAGAGGCCTTCCGGTACGATAACTAACTCCACGATGCTGGGCAATCCTTATATAAAACGGCAAGGTCGTCATACCGACATAGCCTGATGTACACTGTACACAACTTAATTCATAAACTAAAGACGCCTTCATTCGCTTCGAAAGTACATCTTTATACCGAAAAAATGAGTCTATTTAAAATGAATTGACAGAAATCAGGCACAATTTGACGTCAGCAAAATAGCGATTGAAAAGCAATTCCAAATCTCTAGACATCTTTTCAGACAACTGGCCAAAGAAAGGAAAACTGCAATACAAACATTGTACAGGGTCGACATTGTCACTAACTTTTGAAGACTCTTTTTGCCAAAAATTTCTCAACATTAGTGTAGATTACGGAAGAAGGAGCAGTGTTCCTCGTTTTTAAATTCCTAATGAACATCCGATTAAAGAAAAATGATTTTCCTCAATCTTCATGTTTTTACTCGTGAGATGATCGTTATTTGGGTCAACTGTGCTTGGAGACTGTATATGTCATGCAAACGTGATATGGTGGTACAATATTAGTTATCGCTTCTCTTCTTAATCGTACCACACCAAGGACAAGAATAGCACAGTAAATTGTCAACTTTGTCTCTTTGAGGTTCGTGTCACGGGTGCAGATGGAGGAGATAGGCGCAGGGATGCTGCACTTGGAGCCTCGCACATTGGCGGAGCTGGCGAGCTTGAGGAGGAAGGCCTTGGACAAAGCTGACCAGAATGTGCCGTCTTCGGACCTGCCGCGTCCTCTCGTGCTTCACCTGGCGCAGTCTAAAGATAGCGAGGTCGAATTCCGTGACCCTCTGCTCAAAATTATTGGTAACTAGTGCAATGCCCGTTAATATTCGGTTAATAATATTATGATAGATAATTAAGGAAGTTTCGCTAGTACTGGGAGAAAACGTTTTTCTAGTCTCAATTCGCATGTATCTGATCCTGCAGGTATTAGGTATCACTTCTTTATTTTTACCCTAGAAATATTAGTATCCATAAATATTGGCATCAATAACATTTTCAAACTAATTGATGTGTTAAATATTGGTCTGCAAACTGATGAAGTGATTTTATGAAATAAATTATGTTCTATGCAATCAGATTTATTTAAAGGAAACTCACAGCTTTTCCATAGAATTTATTTCCCATTGGTTTTCTCGGCCATGTACAACATTATAGAGAGTTCCTTGCTGTCAGAAATTGAAACATTTTCCCTTATTTCTGAAAAATCTCCTATTAGCAACTCATTAGTTTCTTCCTCCCTCCCCACATCCCCCGGTAACGTAAAGGCTGATGCGGCTTAGGGAAAGAGAAAGACAGAGAACCGAGTGAGCTGAGAACCCAATGTAAACATGTAATATAGCGTGCATAAACTAATTTATGATAGTACGTACAATGTTGAGAGAATCTCTGTATATACAACATTCCTCGTCAGTGTTTGGTTGTTGTTTAATCGTCTTCCTCTTGGTAAATTTGCGAAAAATTTATTTTGACTGGCAAATGTTTTTAGATCGTTTGGATCACCAGCCCTGCTAGCAGCAACGCACAGTTGGCCATGTGTGAAGACAGGACTTGGTAAATAGATACCACACATTGATAGACTCTGTCCTTGGCTCTTGTTGATTGACATTGCAAATGCCGGTTTTATGGGAAATTATCGTCTTTGTAGTGTGAATGGCAAATCGGAGTCTGAAGGCATTACACACATTCGAGGAATTAATATGGGTTGGCCAGCATGAAGTCCAGTTAATTTTTCGGCATCTATCAGGTATTTATTTATTTGTACAACCTTGTACCTGGTGCCATTACAATGCCCATTTCTGTGATCCAGGTCTCTAAGTAGCATTATTGGAGCTCCAATTTTCAGCTTCAGTTCATGTGGAGCCAAACCACTCAAGTTTAGCGAATTCATAAACTCTGGCGGGTACAATGAGGCTTGGTCATCATCAGAAACTCAATCAATACTCTTAAGGAAAACCAAATCTCCCAGGAGTTTATCCATAAGAATGTTACTAAAATGGTCAACGTCCTCATTTTTGGCTGTCAGAATTGATCTAGAAGAAATCCATTGGTTATTTCCAAAATTGCTGTCACTATTTCCGTAGACAAAGTCCATCAATTCTTGTTTTGAATTCACAGTCAAATGTTGAGGCAGTTCAATAGTATCTGCAAATGGTCCATTTTCAACAGTTACCAGTTTTCCTTCTCCTAGTTTAAGAAGCCATTCGGCATGTTGATTACGCCTGGCGTGTGACGTGAGATCATTATTGTTTACACAGTTCAACACTCTCATTCCTTCTCAGACGGAAAATTTGACCAATTTGCCAAAGAACAGATTTTTTCATAGGCCTTGACCAAGGTAGGACGCTGCGCTCTCCTGACAACTAGCAAAATTTGGCGGAAATCCCCACTAAGTACCAGGAGCTTTCCTCCGAAAAGGAGATTATTATTCATGATATCCTTGAGGGTACGATCAAGACATTCTAACGAGTGACGATGACTCATTGGAGCTTCATCCCACACTATCAAATGGGCATCAAACAACAGTCGTACAGTTGGATCTTGGGGAGAAATTTGCAAGAAAAAGTGGCAGCATCGTGCCACTCGATGCTCTTCGGTATTAATCTGAAGAATTTCATAACTTCTTTCTTCAGTTAAATTCGCTTGTGCAAGTCGATGCTGTTCGGCATTAGTCTGAAGAATTTCATCCCTTCTTTCTTGAGTTAAATTCTCTCGTGCCATTCGATGTTGTCCAGCGCTATGACGAAG
>JACJUY010004122.1:37866-51842 GCA_014220935.1 Platorchestia sp. MABIK | reverse complement strand
TCGTAAGAAATATTGATACGGTTTGCATTCACTGAATTATTATCACTACTCATGCTTCGGTTAAAAAATTTATCAATAGTTTTATCAATCAAGGTGTTAGGAAAGTTGTTATTCACAAGTAAACGTTTAATTCGAAGCATTTCGGAATGAAAGTCTTCCCAATTACTGAAAACTTTATGAGCTATATTTATCAAGGTATGGATGACGCCTTCTTTATAGATTTGCGGAACTTCACAATCGTAATTAATAGTTTCACCAGAATGGGAAGGTTTGACATCGGATCTATGGAATGTACCGTTTGAAGCTTCAACAAGAACATCTAAAAATGGGAGCTTACCGTATAGACCTAACTCATACGTGAAATTTAAAACATACTTTTCAAGAAACAAACCCCTTAACGTTTCCAGATGCTCAAGGTCTTGTACTTCAACAGTAAATGCTTGGTTTTACATCCATCCTATTTTACACCAAGTTCTCAGCATATGACATAAAAGTCAGCAAAAGTAGGTCCTAAAGGGCAACCCATTGCAACGCCATCCGCCTGTCGGAACAATCTACCATCAATATATATTTAAATGGAGCTTCGGTTGTACAAATTACAAATTGTAAGAAGTTCCTTCAGAATATGGTGAGGAAACAAATCAGGTGGAGCAGTGTCATCTCTATTGTATACATAGTCCAAAATAATATCTACAGTATTTAGCACGGGTACATTAGTAAACAATGATTCTACGTCTAGTGAAGCTATTATACTGGTAGGAGTTTTGCTGCGCAACAGCGTCACAAATTCATCTGATGAGCGGAGCGCTGAAAATTTAGAGAAGTTCTATAAGTTACTACATAAGATGAAGTTATTACATAAGATGAATTACGACGCCTTTTAAAATGTTTAACGATTAAAAGTCCTGAGTGGATATAAACATGTATGCAGAAGGGTGCCATGACGGTCCATGTCAATGCTTGTACTAAAGCCTGAGAGAGAAAGATAAAAATGTAACAGAAAGCTAATTAGTTGAAGTTTAATAATGTTTATTTATAAATGCAATAAAAGAAATATAAAGTCAGTGGGTTGAGAACACTTGTGACAATTTCCACGTACATTGACATATAAGCTTTGGCTTTCTTGACATCAGGGATTAAATAAGATTTTTAGTTAGTTTATGAGAAGCGAACGGTTTTTTTGGGGCCCAAAACTGAAAATGAGATTATTGCTTGAAAATGCTCCTAAACCCTCCCTCTATCACATAGAAACGTCATTTGTCCCGTGTTGACAACCCAAACCCCCATAATTACCCCAAATTGCCCCCCCCTCGCCCGCAGTTGCGCTCAGAGAGAGACGAAGTATTGTCTAACACCAAGCACCGTGGTGTGGGGCAATCCTTCGTCGCATGATTTTCAAATTGATAACACTTAAAGCACATCAATAGATCGATGAATTGATCTTTTGAATTTGAGATGATGATACTTTTACGTTGTGGTAAAGAAATCCATTCTGAAGCGAGTGAAGGTGCCATTGTGAAGGTGCTGAACTCAGTTTTAAATACATGGGTTAGGTTCTGGAATTTTATGACTTCTTCGACTGTTGATATTGAAAATTAAATTGATCGTCTATGGGCAGCTTAAGGACATTAATTATCAGCAATCTTAGTATTTTTTCCTTTAAACGATGACTGAAACTGGCCCCCAGCTCAACTTTTCGGAGGGGGGCCCCTCCCCTGGCCGCTCTACTGGCACAGTTAATCCTCTCACAGAAAAATAAAACTATGGAGTACGTATGAAAAAAATTATGCCTCTAGAATTTATCTGTCATGGTGAAGCCCTGTTCCGATGTAACTCAAACTGCTACGGATGGCATTAATGAGTCTGCGTGTATTTCAAACAGGTCTTTTGCGCAATAACATTTCATTTAAATCCCGTTAAGATATTCTACAGTATTTGAAACGACCAGCCTACAAAACCTCATTTGTACTGCGTAAGTTGCCGGTAAAATAAAAAATCAAACCTCATTTTCATTGTGGTCCTCAAAATGCTAGGCATGGTATACCATGATGCTAGGCAATACACCAGCATGTGTATATAGATATATAAAAAGCACAAATCTTCAAATTAGTTAGTTACTGCTGCTTAGTTACAGTTACAATTAGTTACTGCTGCAAATTCTGTTGGATACCCCTTAAAACACCGGTTAGTTTTGGATAAAAGAGGTAAATAACTACAATTAGCAAGCTCACTGAATCAGATAAAAGTGAGTAAAAACGCTTCAGCACACCCACACTTTTCAACATTCAATAGTTAACTGACACATTCGTCATCACCTTGTCGGGCAATGAGCAATGACTACGGTACCGTGGTAATGGTTGGTTACTTCAATGTCCGAGCACAGGCAGCAATTATAAATGGAACACTCAATGTCTCCAAACAAATTGAAAAGCATATTTATAGTCATTAATATCACCATTTTACGCAATTGTACTTCTTTGATACAAAACACTGTTACTCGTGCCGACAACCATGAGCGAGGTGCTGCAATCCTTGTCCATTACTCGGTCCCATATGAAATATTGAGGCTGAACACAAACCTGCAGGCAGTTGCTGCCCGAATTCCCTTCATAAAAAGCTACACTCTATGCTCTCTTTACTTACCACACCTGGATGTCACCTATGGAGACCTGAACTCGTTAATACTACAGCTGCCTATCCATTTATAATAGTGGGAAATTTCAATGCACGTAGTACACTGTGGGGAGACCATACTATAAACGCCCGAGGACGATTGGTGGAGCGCCTACTGCTAACGCACGACGTCACACTCCTCAACTCAGGCCAGCACACCCACTTTCATCATCAAACATCCACCACCTCTGCATTAGATTTGACGATTTGCTCGTCAAATTGCCAGCTCGATTTTAAATACTCTGTGCACGACGATCTGCACGACAGTGATCACTATCCAATTCAACTGGAGCTCATTCAACCAACCACAAACCACGAGCGCATCCCCCGGTTTAATACTGCAAAAGCAAACTGGCCCATGTACTACACCCAAACTACCGTCGAGAACCCTGAGTTGTATACAAGTGAAAATACAGAAATATTCTTGGACAACGTGTGCAACATCCTCTTATCTGCCGCCAATGCCGCAATACCTCTCACCAGCGGAACGCTTCAGAGACCACCAGTCCCGCGGTGGGATGAAGAATGCGACGACGTGAAGCGTGAGAGAAGAAGAGCAGGAATAGCCTTACGCAGATGCAACAGCATCGCCAACAAAGTACGATGCAACCGAGCGAGAGCCATTTGTAGGAAAACATTTCAACAGAAAACGTCAAAGTCATGCTAAACAAACCTTAACAGTATCACATCCCGGACGAGCATGACCTCGGCCTGGAAACGAGTGAAGAAGCTATCAAGTAAGTTCACTCACTCCCCAACGCCAGTAATAGTGGACAACGACCAGCGCCTCCATAGCAATCCGACTACAGTTGCAAACTTAATTGGAAACCACATAGCCAGAACAAGCAACATCTCCAACGTCAGTGCCTACTTCTCTACCCATAAGCAAAGAATGGAGAGCCAGGTGCTTCGTTTTGGAAACAGCAACGATATCTAAAATGCTCCACTTAATATAGAAGAACTACACGGAACCCTATCAAAAAGTAAAGAGAAAGCCCCTGGATCCGATACTATGACCTATGCAATGGTAAAACGCGCGCATGAATCCTTCCACTAGCTCCTATTACTCTTACTCAACTATATCTTTTTACATGGTGTGTTCCCGGACCAGTGGAAAACAGCAATAATAATCCCCATCCCCAAACCAGGAAAAGACCCGCAGTGCGTAGGAAAGTACAGACCGATTTCCCTCACAAGTTGCTTGAGCATTTTACTGGAAAGAATTATCAATTCACGGCTCATGTTCTTCTTAGAAGCAAATAATAAAATTACAAACGTGCAGTACGGCTTCAGAGCATTCCATAGTACGACCGACAACGTCGTGTGCCTAGAAACAGCTATCCGTACAGCAATGGGTCAGAAGCAGCACTTTCTGGTCATCTTCTTCGACTTGGCTAGGGCGTATGATACTGCATGGCGCTATAATATAATAAAAAAGCTCAACGCTGGAGGACTCAGAGGACACCTGCTGCACTTTGTCAATAATTTTCTCACCGACCGCATGATTAAAGTACGTGTTGGAAATTCCTTCGCTGACACAAAATATTTACAATAAGGAGTGCCCCAGGGCAATGTGCTAAGCTGCACCTGCTTCCTGATAGCAATCAACGATATAGCAGAAGACTTACCTCTCTGTAAAAAGCTCCCTATTTGTGGATGATTTTGCCGTATATATAGCTGGACACCGAACGGACACGCTGGAAAGACAACTCCAAGTCGCAATAAACCGATTGGAGCGCTGGACAGACCGAACTGGGTTTCGCTTCTCTACTGCCAAGACAAGCATCATGCATATCTGCCGAGTACGTGGGTGCACCAAAATTGCACCACAACTGGTCCTACACGGGGAAAACATCAACCAGGTGCAGAAAAACAAATACCTCGGCTTAATCATAGATGAGAGCCTAACATGGCGACCCCACATTCAACAACTGAAGACGTCATGCATTAAAGGGCTTAACCTCCTGAAGTTCCTCGCCCATTCGTCGTACGGATCCGACAAAAAACTGTTGCTACGTCTCTACATAGCCCTAATCAAACCTAAAATTGATTACGGATGCGAAGCCTATGGGTCTGCCGCCCTTCGCTACTAGATACTATACAGCCGATCCAAAATGCAGCTTTGAGAATAACAGCTTGCGCCTTCCGAAGTTCGCCCATAAATTCACTACACAGCGAGACCGGGACCAGGACAGTAGAACAATATCGAGCAATAAAAATTATGAACTACTATCTCCGCCTGCAAATAAACCCCAAAACATATACACTTCAAGAACTCAGATATATCCCACCTCATATCTACGCCCCAGAATCGTCGACACCCCGACCATTTTACGTAAGAGCCACAAATCTGCTGGAATACTACGACGTACGCTTCGACAATGTGCTGGTGGAAATGCCATACGTCTTCCCGCCCTGGCAAGCAGGTGTTCAGAGATTGTGCAGGGAGATGTACAGTGTGAGGAAATCGCAGGTGGGCCCAGTAGCAGCTCGATCGGTGTTCTTGGGCCACTTGGCATCTCACAGCTTGTCAACAATATATTACACGGACGGTTCTTGTAATGAATTCGGTACTGGATTTGCTGTAGTACGGGGGGATAGTGAAACATCTGAAAGGATCCAACAAGTAGCATCCAGCTACACAGCTGAACTTTACGCCATTCTGACTGCTGTCCGAGCCTGCTCCTTCGCTTCCACGGAATCTGTAACTATTGTATCTGACTGTCGTAGTGCGCTTATGGGGATTGCACAATATAAACCTCGTCACCCCCTCAGCCTTGCCATCCAACTGGCGATACGGCAAAGTGGGAAGCAGATTGCGCTCTGCTGGGTGCCTAGTCACGTTGGGGTGCGAGGCAACGAGCGCGCGGATAATGCCACCGTTCTGGCAACTCGCCGGCAAACCATCGTACGAAAGTCAATTCCCTCAACTGACTACAAAGCAGCAATTAAGAGTAGGGTAAATCGGAAGTGGGCAGAGGAGTGGGCAACCCAAGCGGACAACAAACTAAGATCAATAAAAGAATCAACAGTGCCCTTCGCTACCAGCTACCAGAAGAACCGCTCTTGGGAAGTGAAATTATGCCGGATACGCATTGGCCACACGCACGCCAATCATGGACATTTGATGGAGGGGGGCGTGGCACCGACGTGGGGGGTTTGTGAGGCTCCACTGACAGTGCACCACATACTTGTCGAGTGTCGATGTCATGATGTTGCGCGGAACCTTTGGTTTGGCGGACGTCCTCCGGACGCCTTGGAGGAGTACCTTGGAGATGGCGATCAGGTGAGGTTTGGGGGACCTTTGTATAACTTCACTAGACAAATAGACTTCTACAACTACATCTAAAAATGACCAAGAGCACCCTCTGGAGGACCGTGGAGATTTTTCTTGATACTGGACGCAGTTGAATTTGAACAAAACAGCCGAGCACAGCCCACGTTGTAGCCTGAAAGGGTCTCAGAGCGGTTGAGACGCCCGGCTATGAATGGACGGACAGCTGAAACCCCGAGGGCCTGGCCCGACTGTCAAGCGACTTCAAACTGGCCTACGCAGAGGAATAGCTGCTACAGAACCAACTCACCCCTATACGGAAATGTCAGCCTAAAACCTTACGCAACAAACCTATTTAACCGAGAATCACTGCTGAAATCAACGCTTGTGTGACTGCGGTGGTAAAACCAGGAATATAATAATAATAATAATAATAATAATAATTTGATCGAGTATTTATGAAAATCGAATTTGTGACTACTGGTCGGTCAGCAGCATCATGAAAATCCCCCCGTGTTTACCGGTGGCTCACGTCGCAGTCAAAGTGTTAAAAAAAATTTCATCGTACTCTTCAACTACGGGAAAAAATGATGCATCAATAGACCCACTAATAGTTATGCACTTTGATGTCCGAACAAGTTTTTTTATTATTATCTAAGAAAGTTTTAGCCTCCCTTAACCACGACAAAGATGTTCTAAGAGAGGAAGGAAGAAGGCACCATTTAGTATGGAGTTGAGGGAACGCGGAATCTATGCACAAGGTGCACAGAAACAGTAAGCAAAGAAAGAAGTTCATGAAACAAGAAAAAGTTGAAGAAGAAAGTGGTAGGAGCTGAAAAACAGGACAGCAGTGAACCGAAAAAAGATGGTCCGTAACAGAACAAAAACCTATTTTATTTCAACAAAAAGGAGCCTACCTAACCCTTAGCTCGGGCCCTCACATTTTCCCCCTGGGAGCGCTAATTCCCATTGATGCAATAGTTGTATCCCCCTGAGGGGATTGTCCGATAAGTTAATATTTCAGTGATCCAGCTACAAGCATTAAAATATTTAAATCTCTAACAGGTCGTTTCATTTTGAGAAACAAGGAAAAAATTTACTTTATGATAAAACTTCAACATTTAGTCGTAATATAAACACAAATTCTGACTCAAATTTATTAAATCTATCGCTAATGTTTGATTCTTACCTGCATGAATTAATGACGTTGAGTTAGGACGGCGTGGGCTTACGTCAGTTCGATTAGACCTTCGTTTTCTGTTGTAACAGAAATAACAATTATGAGCTGAACTTTTATACGCATTCTATCGACAGTTGAGTTTCTGCAGAGAACTCCTTGAAGTTTACCGCGGCTGGTCAATTCTATTTCTTTGGGAGGCAAAGAGTTTTTGCAGCCAACTCTATTTTCCGGTTGGCGACGGTTTGTTTGACTATTCCTGTGACATCACGGCATATATGAGCCGGCTTCAACACGTACGAGGTATTTGCTGGCTACCCTCGGTCGATCCGGTTCGCATTTCATACACTAAGACCGACAGAAAACGACTACAATTATCTAATAGGTTAAAAAGAAACCCTCCGATTAAGGTTTTTTTCAGAGAGTTTTGATGTGTCTAATCATGAAAACAAGTTCGTAAACTTATACTGTACCTTTGAACAAATACAAACCATCCTTTACACAACTCTTACACCTCAACTTTTCGGAAATGAAACACATTGCAAAAGAGAAAAATTGAAGAAAAAAAAGAAAATCAATTTTAAATAACAGAATTTTGAGAAATCTGGGAAAAGCATGAAAGGCATTCAAATAAAAAATGAAAAAAATTTTAAATTCTAATCCAGAACCCTCGTGAGAATCAAAGGCAATTACAAAACTAATTTAAAGGTTTTAAAGATACTTCAGGACTGAAATTAGCGTTGACATTCAGTAATAAAATAACGACTCAGTTTGAGTGAGGTGGTTATGAGCGTTCCTCTTTCACGTTGAGGGTTGCGTGTTCGACTCCCAGAACTCCCAGCTCGATATTTCTCCACTATCGGAAAGAAACAACTTTTCCTTAATTCCCTACTTGACCCAATTGTGTGAAATGGTACGGGCTAGATCGGAAATAAATGCGTCTGAGCATTAATTGAAAGATTTTTGAAAAACATGTTTGGAGAGGATATGTATTCATTTAATTGACACTAAACATTTATTAAACATTCATCACCATACCTGGAGATGAGCACCGCGCCTGACTGCACAGAAGGAGAATTTTGACATTCCTTTCATTTTTCCGCTCGTGAGGTGCCCCCACGGCAACCCAATGTCAACCGTCGTGGGAAGTAAACCAAGTTAAATAGAAATCCTTTATTTTGTAGAAAAATATATCCACCTCGATATTTGCGACTACAAATTACACATAGAACACTGTCTCGGTAAAAACCAAGAATTAAAGGAATAAAAATAAATTATCAATACACCTCTATTTGTATATCACCATTGGAATAAAGAAAATAACCAGCTTCAAAAATGTTCCTTTGTCTGACGAACAACAACCGCGCCAGTCCAGTGAGATCAAACTCCTTCCATTTTACTACCATAACTAACAGCGTAATGCAAATAACTTCGTCACTCAAAGTTCTACATCATACGCATCCATTTGAATCAGTAAAGGCAATAGCGCAGTAAGTATGGCGTACGAAATGTTGAGCAGCTCATTGGAGCTCGAGTACTTTACGCCTTTATCGACACTTATAAAATATTTTACATCCAAGCAACTTGGTGCACATCACTAAGAAAGGCACCGTCGAAAGTTCAGTGAGCAATACATAGATCACATTGGTGATATGAGATGACGTTTGTGAACAATTCATGCATATTTTTGAACAGCAGCGAAGATCATCGCGCATCTGAAAATCACGTCAACCGCAAAATAAAAGTTGTAGCGACAGGCGT
Organism: Platorchestia sp. MABIK; assembly: GCA_014220935.1. NCBI lineage: Eukaryota > Metazoa > Arthropoda > Malacostraca > Amphipoda > Talitridae > Platorchestia > Platorchestia sp. MABIK. The sequence goes on along the minus strand of JACJUY010004122.1, from coordinate 42,957 downwards.
CATTTCACATTGGAGCTCTCTTCTATTGTACAACAGAACAAATTGTATCTAAATTAATTTCAGTGAACAAGTGTTACATATTATTCTAAAAATTAAATTTTAGTACAGTAAAGTAAAATGAAAAACAGTTCAGTTTCTTGGAACAGACTAGAAGAGAGATGAAAATAATCACTCCAAGAACAGGAGGATTCAAACCGATCTCATTCTTAGCACCACCGTAAAGTTTCAACACACAAATTGAAACGTTGCATAACTTTTGAAAAACAAGAACAATATTACAACAACCAATCCGTAGCCTCTGGGTCTGTACGATCATGGTTTCCAATCACCCATCACTGACCAAACAATTCATCAAGAGTAAAACTAAAGAAATGCCACACACGTTATCCTCCCAATCTCACTAAAATAAGACAAGATTTCTGCACGAAAAAGAAAATAATTGCAATTATCCTTTACAGACACAATCGTAGAATCGAGCAGCTTCATAGTAAAAGGAACTAACTGCTCGTACATTGAGCCTTCACGCGTCTTCACAGAGCGGAATGATGCACTCAAGGTTTTATGCCAAGAAACTAAAACGCACAAAAGAAACCAAAATCAGAGATCAAACGGAAAATAAGGACTGGCCTGTAGCTTAGAGTTCTCTTCGTAGCTCATAACAGACGTAAAGCAACACACTGGCATTCAAGAGACGACAGCAAGATCTTCGTCAGGTGAAGTCGGGAGTTTGATGCGCAGTTACATATCACAACTCCTAGGCACTCGACGCTGTAGTGGCTGCCGTTGTTTAAAAGTGAAGGAACGGTGACAGGTGTTCTTCACGCGGAATGCCATCCGTCGTCAGAAGACTCGAATGGCTCTGAAAATTTGATGGAGATTTTTTAGTTTCATTAGACTTGGGTAGCAGAGCTCGTCTCGTTACCAGACAATCCTCACATCAGTTTCAAGCCACGAAGCAGAATTTTTTACGTTACAGGACCGTGTTTGCCTTGTACACCACATCATGTTTTACTTTATGCCTATTATCGAGTTGTCACCCGGTGTCACAATAATTTCCTTTAACCTCAGGACAAAGTGCTTTTTACGTGACGGTAATATACGCGTACATACGTTGCAGCGAAACTTTTTTCTACATAATGAAATCTTCGGCACGTCAAAGGAATGATATAAACAACACGTAATTGGGGATGTTTCCCTGCTCTTATTAGTTGTGGTTTTTGTGGTGGGAATAAGAGTGTTTCTTACCGTTCTTCAAAATTCTATCATAAATTTTTTGGACGTCGATGAACAATTTTCAAATAACTGACTAAGTTGAAGAATAGAACCAATTTAATATGTCCATTCTAAATTACACTCCGACTTTGCAGGATACCTACAATGTGTGTCTCTAACCAAACACTGAGAAACTATTGTTATAAAAGTTGGTCTTCCGAAACATACCTTGATCATTCCAATAAGCGAAGAACTGGTCGGCGTCGTAATTGCTATGATCAGAGTCATAGGAAAAGACCCGACAGAACTCTTCTTCTGCGAAGTCACTGAAGTCGAACTCGAAGTACTGCTGACCAAGTTTGTTCTGCAAGAAGTCGAGACCGAAGTCGACCCACTCGTTGTCGAAGCGGCTCGTGCCCACGCGGTCGTAGAGGTAAGCCTCGCCCCTTATTTCTGAGAGACACGTCAAGTTAGGGCGCTTCGTGTGCAATCGATCAATTTCCTAGCAGGTGGACGAGATGTTACAAGTCTAACGTTCATAAGTAACTCAACTTCGGGAGAAATGCATGATCGAATAAGGGAAATGAATATTATTATTATTATTATTTTATATTAGAAAGCTTTAGCCTCCCTTAACCACGACAAAGATGTTCCAAGAGAGGAAAGAGGAAGGTACCATTTAGTATGGAGTTGAGGGAACGTGGAATCTATGCACAAGGTGCACAGAAACAGTAAGCTAAGAAAGAAGTTCATGAAACGAGAAAAAGTTGAGGAAGAAAGTAGTAGGCGCTGAAAAACAGGACAGCAGTGAACCGAAAAAAGATGGTCCGTAACAAAACAAAACCTATTCTATTTTAACAAAAAGGAAGCCTACCTAACGTTTAGCTCGGGCCCTCACATAGTCCCCCTGGGAGTGCTTATTCCCATAGATACAATAGTTGTCTCCCCCTAAAGGGGAGGGAAATGAATATGATACAAAAGTGAGAATACTTCGTAGAGCAATCACTCGAAAGAAACTTGTGATACGATGCATGAGTGCTCACAACACTGTTGAGCAAGCATGATTTTAATACATGACGAGCATTCTCGTAAGAAATATGCAGTAAATTAATCTTTTGGAATTCCAGAACACCTCAAATGTTTTTCAGATGATGCATCCCGCAACCCTGTAGAGCAGCTGGATACTAAGTGGTCTTCACGGTAGTATTTCAAACTTTCAAATTCAAAGCGCGGAAACTTTCAAACTTTCACGTTTCGGGCTAAAAATCCAACCTAGCAAACCTTGTATGTTCGGCACACATGAAGGCGCTTGTGCGCTCCCCATTTTTCACAAATCTTCGAAGGAGGGGTTCTTACTTTTTATCAAAAACATTAGCTAGGAAATGAGGCATTGGAAGAATATTTATATTACACATTTCATGGGATAGAGATCACTTGAATTGTCAGAAAGTTAGGATGAGCTTGAGGTTTCATTCTACCACAATTCAAACGAAGATGGTCTGCGAAGTAGCGACACATTACTGAAGCGAGTGGCTCCTTGCTGAGATCGCGTCGCAAACTCCGTCGTGAGAAGTTATTAATCGTAGCTCCAGCCGTTAACTACTTCACTACTTCCAGATGTTTCCTAATTTTTCGACGTCGCGCATGACATTCTCTGGATGTTTAACCACCATACATGCGATCTGTCCAAATTCTGGGTCGTAAATAACTTCAACGGGGAACATCTTTAACCTCTTCTAAGCAGAAACGAGTACACATATCCCAGTCGCGGACGAGGCTACTTGTCTGAAACTTGGCGTTAAAAAAATCAGCTACAGACGTGATTACTCGACGATTCTGAGATTGTAAGTCATTATCATCAAATTGAAGTGTGGTGTGATAGACGGAAATTGAAAAACCTACCACAAATAACTGTTGGAGACGAGGTTAAATAGAAAACAGTGTTGTATAGGAGCCTGTACGTTGCTCTTCTCACTTCATAGTATCATTGGAGACATTTTAGTATAACGTCAACTATCACATATCTCTACTACCTTAATATTTAAATATCCTCAACTTTAAAATTAGCTACTCTTTAACCAGAAAATGAGATCATTTATCCTGTTTAATTCCTCGTAAGTTATTTTAGTAGCTTAGTCTTCCTTCACAGGCTGCTTGTAAAAATGGTCTAGTTCAACGATAAAAAAATTGAATCCCATGAAAGCCTATGAGAGTTACACTCGCCGTCTTTACAGAATATAACTCCTCAACTAGCATACAAAAAAATCATGCCGGAAAGCCAAAATCAAGTCTCACGTCAATGGTGTCAGTTCTGTTATCCGCTGCTAACAAAAATACCAAAATACCAGAATCGGTGACCTGAAAACTCTACTATCACTATGACAGTTCGTTATAGCATCTCCTACTACAACAAAAATGTTGAAAGTAAATAAGGATGAAGGTCTCATTAACTATGGTTAAGGTAATGCGGAAACCTGCACAAGGTGTGTTTCCACACAAGATCCCCAGCGCATAGGAGTTAGATGGGAAGGAAGGTCATGAAACAAAACAAGAGTGGTTAAGAAACAACATAGTGAGCGGGAAACACATTGCCGAAATATGGAGCGCGGGAAACGGTGAGGGACAGGCTCTTGGGGTAGACTAAATGGAAGATGCATTGGGGGTGTCAGTGAGGGTGAACTGAGGAAGAGTCTCCTCAAGCGTTGGGGTGAAGAGGGATTACTCCTAGTAGGACTTTACATAGATTTTATTTAAGGAGTCATCTGATGCTTGAAATATAAGAAGCAAGTACAATAAATAATGTTAAACGAACAATATGTTAAGAAACAAGGGGAATTAACATGCTGAAAGCATCTACAGGGTGATCAAACATGAGTGACAATTTTGAATAGTACAAAATCTGGAGAACTAAACAAAAAAGCTAACATCAGCGTTTTTCCAGCTCTGCACATTGGGAGGTTCTATTATTCCGTTGAAATGATAACGGATGCATGGATATCTGTTGCGGTCATTGTGTTATTTAATGTAACTCGACTTCGAAAATAGCTACCCACACATCAGAAATTCAGCTTCAGGAAAGATTCTCCCTTCTCTGCCGAAGAATCCAAGTTCATTATTCTGACGTATGAAGAAGTCAAGTACACTGCGGCAGTGAAGAGTATTTTTTTTAAAACAAAGTTCTACCCGAAAATCCTCGTAAGGTTCCAGACCAAATGGCATTTCAACGAGTCACCCATAGGTTCCTCATGGCATTTCCGATGACTCGTTGAAATGCCTTTTGGTTTGGAACATTACGAAGATTTTTCTTAAAGGTTGTGCATACTTTAATGGCCCATAGTCTACGCAGTCCAGTTACAGAATGTGCAAAAACGAATTCGTGAACGGACAGAATTATCCGCAATGGAAAGTATCACAAAGACTCCTCACTTTCGGGTGACATTACCAATAATTTTGAGGAGGGGATCACGGAATTCGACCTCGCCATCTTTTGACTTCATCATGTGAAGCACGAGAGGACGCGGCGGGTCCGAAAACGGCGCATTCTCGGCAGATTTGGCCAAAGCCTTCCTTCTCAAGCTCGCCAGCTCCTCCAATATGCGGGGCTCCAGGTGCAGCATCCCTGCGCCTATCTCCTCCATCTGCACCCGTGACACGAACCTCAAAGAGACAAAGTTGACAATTTATGGTGCTATTCTCGTCTTTGGAGTTGTATGATTTAGAAGAGAAGTGATAACAAATACTGTGAGAATATGTCACCTTTGCATGACATGTTATGCAAACAGTCTGCAAGCACGGTTATAACCCAAATAATGATCATCTTACAAGGAAAACACGATGAGCGACACAAGCGACTGCATTTGAATTTGAAACTGGTTTATT